>SRMA01025441.1:607186-783884 GCA_007224835.1 Danionella cerebrum | reverse complement strand
ACCCACCCACCCCCATATCCACCCATCAATCCATCCATCCATTCAAACAGCAACCCATCCATCCATTCAACCATCCATCCATCCATTCAACCAGCAACCCATCCATCCATTCAACCAGCAACCCATCCATCCTTCCATCCAACCATCCATTAATCCATGCATCCATCCATCCACTGACCCAACTCACCCACCCACCCCCATATCCACCCATCAATCCATCCATCCATTCAACCAGCAACCCATCCATCCATCCATCCAACCACCATTAATCCATGCATCCATCCATCCACTGACCCAACTTACCCACCCACCCCCATATCCACCCATCGATCCATCCATCCATTCAAACAGCAACCCATCCATCCATTCAACCATCAATCCATCCACCGACTAAACTCAGCCACCCAATCATCAGTCCGACTGTCCATCCTTCCTATCACTCCTCAATCTGTACGTCTGCCCATCTGGTTTAGTCCTGGTTTTGTGGTATAGTCCTGGTTAAGTTTTGCTTTAATATGTGTCTCTCTTTTGACATTAGCATTAGGTCAGTCGAATAATTGCAGTTTCACTCACTTCTGTAGTTTCATCACAACGAAAAGTGAGAAGTTGCCTTTTGAACCAGCCACTTGGATAAATATTTAACAATCCACAAGAGACACATGGCCAAGATTGTCTGGCTACACACAATTTTATCTTTGGTCTATGTGGTCATATTTGATTGAATACAATTCTTCGTTGTAATCACAAAGGAAAAAAACAACAATAAACAAAAAATCTTCTACATTTGTGTTTCCTCATATTGATTTGTTCTTCGTGTTCCCTCAAATTGTTATTCCTTGGTGTTTGGATTTGTCTGAAACCAAACACAAATCACAGAATACAAATCAGTAGACACAGTATCAAATTCAAGGACATATGTTGTGTAAAATAAAATGTCAATGTCGTGAAATACAAACTATTGCAGCCAACCAATTTTACAACACCGTAGAGTCTTATAACGATCTTGTTTCCTGGAAATGCATGATACCATTTATGAACTTGTGCTCTTTTTGCATTTCCTTCTCAAAAGAGTCAACTTAATTTGACCCGGAAAGCTTTTAGTTAATAAGCCTGTGTGGATGAAATCTTTGGAGGCACCGGAACAGGTGTATGCTCACAGAATACCACACTATGTTTCTTTGCTTAATACAACCCTACAAGCGGGAATAAAACTTGCTTGCGCTGCCTGCATAATGATGCCTTGCAGCCGTTTCTGTGTTCAGCATTCTGTGGAAATCTCTGACATTAGATCTAGACATTAACACCTCAATTAACCTGAGTTCTGTCTTCAGTAGAAGTAAACTTGAAGCTTGAACACCCATCTAAATGAAAGGAAAAACACTATCCTAGGTGTGAATGCTCTAGGAAAACTGTGGTTAGGTTGTTTAAGAATATTTAAAGAAGATTGAAATCAACTACAGATGTTTTCAGCCTATTAACATAACACCTCATCATCTTATTTAAAAGTATCTGTGCTTTGGGCCATTATAATGTTGAAAGACCCGGCCATGAACAATCTTTAATGCTCTGATTGAGGCAAGGGGATTTTTGCCCTAAAAAAGTATTGGGCATCCTTCATCAGTAATAAAGTGCAGGCGTCTTGACCCCCAGACCATGATGCTTCCAACCCCATGCTTCACTGTAGTTATGGCATTATTGGGATGATACTTATCATTCTTCTTAGTCCAAACACGGCCAATAGATTTAAGACCAAAAGGTTCTACTTTGGTCATTTCTGGATCATCCAGACCCTGGCAAACTTAAACGGATCTGGACATGGGTTGGCTTAATCAGGGGAACCCTCTGAGTGATGCATGATTTAGCCTTGGGAATGGTGGTCCGAGCTCTTCTCTTCGTGCTCTTCCTGTGTCGTTCAGGACTGATTCTTCACTATGCTTAGCATCATTGATACCTAATGAGGACAATTTGGAGGGAGAGATCCGAGGGATGTTGACGGTCTTCATTAGCCTCTTCCATTTTTTGGCTGTTGTTCTTTTTTTCCACCAACCTGCTTGGAAATTGGCCCGTAGCCCTTTCCAGCTTTGAAAAGATCTACAGTTTTGTCTCTTATGAAATTTCTTTGGCTTTGCCCGAGTTGCTACTTAGACTTTTGACTGATAGTGGGGTGCACAGGTGTTTTTAGGAGAGCTAACAACCTCAGGTACGACTAAATTAGAATAATGGGCTATTTAAAAACAAAATGACAGGTCCAACTGCCAATATCACAGCCACTTATATATATATATACCCTAATAATAATTTATAATAATGATAGAAATGTTTTTTTTCATAATTATTATATATTATATTGAGTGAAATACATTTGACTGACTTCCACATTTAAATGTACACGCATAACTTGAAGTAAAAGCGATCCATCAGGAATCGACTTAAGTACTACTGATGATATAAATCATGCCTTATCTAGACGAGAGTGAAAAATGCAATCACCTCCAGGACAATACTTTATAAATTAATTCCTTTGAAACTCAGTTTGCACAGGCAATTCATTCAATCTAATCATGATAAATGAGTCAAGATAATACCTGTGTAATAACTGAACAAAGCTCGTTAAAAGTAGTCCTTGTTGAAGATATTTTGTATCGCACTAATTTGTATTTGTTGCCTGATTCTTGGTTTGAAATAAGGGTTGAATCTTTGTGTGCTCGCATGCAGAGCTTTATGTTTGCAGCCTTACGTCCTAATTGATATGCTTCCAATTGTTTTAATTAAATATACGAACCTCCGATTGCACACAACTAAAACAATAGTTTCACCATACTTTGACAGCTTAATTATGGTGATTCAGTGTTTGAGACACTCCATTTTTACCTAAAAGCACATCTGTATTTTGAATAGACACTGATTGCACGGATAACAAGTAAATATTTGATTCCAATCACAGTGGAAAAACAATTCACAAATGATGCAAATTAACAAAGCTTCCATAATCACCATTAGGATGTCCTGACCTTTCCAGGCAACTTCTTTAATTAACCTTTTGGACATTTTGGACTATTTAATTACCTATCGGCATCTGCGCATAATCTGACAGATAAAGCATTGATTGTTCTTAATTAGTCACAGGTAAATGAACCTACTCATTAGGATGTGAGCTATTGCGAGGGGAGCCATCCATCTTTTCATGTTCATCTTTCTTGACTGACTGCTTGGCGTCATCAGAAATGACCTACGGGTCTCATAATGTAGTTTCTCTCGTTCATCAAGCCGGATGGGGTTATTTTCATTTCCTTCTTTTCACCAGCAGCTGTGACTGTGCAAAGCAAATCAACTCTCCTTTCAACCTCTGCCTCTCTTTTCCACCCATGCATAACTCCACAAGCAGTTAGATCAGCTCTACCTGGCCAGCAGGTTCTATATTTAGACATTAATCAGATAGTCTAATCATTTTTTCCCTGCATTTTTCTCCATGCCTCCCCAGAAACCTTTGTGATGTCTAGGTTACGTCGAAACTTTCAAGAAAAGGCCTATTGGGGTTGTGAATCGCTTGGTAAAAAGCCTTTAAATTTACACTTTAGCATAGATCGTGGAGTCTGGTTAGACTAGTAAAATTTTAATAAGAAAATTATCAATACGTTTTCAAATGAATACTGTGTAAAAGTTGACCCTTTTAGAGATACATTGTGTTGTAATACCAGATGAAAATGAAACGTTGGTGTTTTTAGGCAGATTTTTTTTGTAACTGCAATTAATTTGAGCTTAAAAATGTATACAATGTATGTTTATGGCACGGCACATCAGTTAAATCTTGCAAATATGCTAAGAAAATGACATTAAAACATTCAACTTGCGATTTAAGGTGTGTAAAAAACTAAAACTATTAACTTGAAAGCTACTAAGTCTGTGAGGAGGTAAAGCGGCCATTTTGTTTGTATTCTTAGTTTCCGTCAGGAGTCGCACTTGAATTGTTTTGGAGTAAAATATTTACAAAATACTACAAAAACAACTAGTAAAAAAGAATAACAAAATCCCCAATTACTTTGATTAGTTTCAGTTTCGATCGGTTGGATTAAATGTGTAACCATGGCAACGGTGGTGTTATGCAACAAATATGGCGGTCTTGATGATGTCACTCCTCTCACTCTATATGACTGCTGAAGTTGGTTTATGGATTTAAGAAACTTCCTGTTAGTATGTGCCAAAACATGAATATTGATGGAAATACCACAGTATTTGCACTCTACAAACAAATTTAAATATTTAAACTATTTTATGTTTAAATTTGAATCATTATGGACAAAAGATAAAAAAGGGTTTCAATTTTTTGTATCTACTAGTGTATATCTGTGTATTTGGATAAATTCTGTATTTATCCAAGGAATCATTTAAACAACCCGTCCCCAACAGTTCTCACTGAATTGCTAGTCCTCATTCATCTTAATTTTACATTTACAGTGAAGAAACAATTGAGAATCAGAATATATCTCTTTCTCGATACAGTTGTTGATCCCCATCATGGTCCAATCTCAATACACAACTTCTTTACAAGGGCTTGAACAAATTGGACAAATGAAAGAAATATTTGCTTTTGTCATGTGCTGCATGACTATAGCACAGTTGTGAACAGATGCAATTTGTCTGGAAGTAATCAAATCAGAGACTATTTTGAGAGACAAACAAGTGTCGGAGCCAACTTGACTTCCCCCCAAAAAACAATGATGCTCTTGAAATGTAAATTGGAAAAGAAGTAATTACAGAAAGACTGTTACTGACATCATTATCATTTGCAGGATGTGAAGTCTCTTCATCCAACAGCCGCATTTCTAACAGAAATAACAACAAATCTCTTGAAAGTTTCAAGGCATTCATTCAAGTTGAACATTCAGAAATTAAAAGCTAGACATTCCATTTAATAATCATTTAAAATCTGATTAAGCAACCTGTCAATCAAAACCTGGCAACCTGGCAACCTTTGAATCACCCAACAATCATATATTTATGGCCATTTTTGCAACTCAAAATCATGTAATCCTACATTAAAAAGGAGATAAATCTCCAACACAAAGTTCCAAAGGGGAAAACTCCCCATGAACATGAATACCATGCTTAACCTAGTTTTTGATGCCAATTAGAAACATCAAAAAAATATTATCATACCTTTATTAAAAGCCGGAAACTGGCTGCATTTCTGCAAATCCTCACTTGAAAAAGCTTTTATAACTCAATAAGCTTTTCTCTGTAGGAAAAAGATCACCACAATCCGAATTAAAATGGTTTATGATATTATATATCACAAGATATATTACACGATATTGTAAAATTTTTAAGATATTGTCAAAATGTTGATGTTTATTTGCATTTTTTGGCTCATAGTTGGATGGCTGGTTGTATTTCAGAATGGCTGGCACAAAAAAGTGCATTTTGGCAGCTCAGCCCGTCTGCTGTAAGCTCTAACTCAGCATTTAGTCATTCCATAGTCAATTGTTCTATCTGTTATTGTTTAGAAATGCCAAATGCGTCATCCATGTGTTATCCTTTCAGCTCCTGCATATTCAAATCGCTTTTAATTCTGTTGTTGGCTTAATATAGCTAAACATCAAGGTGCAACCATTTGAGCTAAGATGTTTCAGTAAGTGGAAGTCCGTTCTCAAGTATATGTTTGAAAATAAGCAAAAGCAGCATGCTGTGTTGCTCCATAATGTGACCACCCACACATCTTCTAAACACCCATCCAGTATCCAGCAACTTGTCCTAAGCTAATTAGAGTCAGCGTGAAGGCTGTATGTTCATAAGAAATATCTTTCCAATGGACGGAGAAGTAGCGCACAAATCTTGACAGGTGTTAAGTGGATTAAAATTATGTGCACAATAGGTCTCTTTTTATATCGTTTTATGAATAAACAGCAATTTCTTTGGAGGAGACACTGGCTAACAGTTATTAACAGGTTGTCATACAGTTCACACTTGGCCTTTCCTTTAGGGCAAGTGAAAAGATTCCTACAAAAAAAAAAAAAAACAAAACAAAAAAAAAAATATATATATACATTTTTTTTTTTTAATGTTAGATGTAAGGGTTTCAACATTTGATATGTTCTGGTATATTTTGTGGTTCGAAATCAGTATTTTATTTGGAGTGCTTCCTAGACTATACATATAAACTGTTAAAAAAAGTGTATAAAATGTTTTGTTCACGTAGTTATGTTAGCTTAGGGGTTGAGATTGTGCGGATGCATTAGTTCTCCCTGCCACTTTTTGGCACCAAAGAAACAATCCTGTGTTTTCTAATCAAGGAAATAAGAAGCTTTGCACTCAACCTCCCTAAATATTCTTTCAGATTTCCTTCTATGTTGTGACTTTATTCCCTTTATTCAGAGCAGATATTGATGACAGACTGACATAGGCAGGGAAATCAGGACATGACGATAGGTTTGTCCAATTTCGAACCAGTTCCCAAACTAGCATATATGTCCAGCGCACCGTCTACAATAACACGAAGACAGACAGGTCATGGCGAGAATGTGTACCACCACTTGACACGTGAACAATTCGTGAAAACCAAGGAAACTTGGGAGAGCCAACGTCTTGCATGAAATCAGTTTGTGGAAAACTTCAGCCACCCCCCTTCTCCACACCTCTTACCTAAACAGCTATTGAATCTGGCTATGCACCTTCCTCATCTGGCTCCTTCATTCTCTTGTGTTTAGATTTTTCTGTCAGAACCTGTGACTTAGCGTGATCATTCTCACCTGCTTGCACCCACCTTGTTAACCAATCAGCATCATTTCTTCCATGTACAAATGACCACATTTCACAGAAGCTTGTGTTCGTCGTCAGTGTTTCCCGTGCGTAACCTCTTAAACTCCCTTTGCTTGCTTTACCTTTGCTCCTGTGTGGCAAATGACTTCTCCTGCCACTCCTTACCAGATCCTCTCGAACATCACAGTTGTACTTCAGTTGGTGCGCGATCGCCATCAGCGGCTTGAAGACTGAGTTGGGTACGCCAGTTAGAACCCTAGCCGGTGCACTCCACACTGTGGAATACAAGTGCCAATCCTAGGAACAGCCCTTTATCACTGCTTTCTACATCTACAGTGTTCAATAAAAACCCAATTACTCTCTGTTATTGTCGAGTATCGTGTGTATCGGGAAACGTGACATTTCATCCAAAGAATCTCAAGGTGTGTGCACTTCCTCAGAGTTCCTATCCAGATTATTGTTTGTATTTGTAGTTTGTTACTAAACCCTCTTTGTTTGCCCACATCTTCCATCTGCCCAGCACCCGTGACAATTGTTAACGAATGTGAAACAGCATCAAATTGAATTATGTAATGACTTCTTAAAATTATTATTTTAACCAAATCTTCCCCATTAAAGACTGGTGACCTGTCCAGGGTGTACCCCTGCCTCTCGCACAATGTGTGCTGGAGATAGGCACCAGCAGACAGGCGCCTCCATGACCCCGAAAAGGGAAAAAGCGGGTTAAAAAATAAATGAATTAATTTTAACCAAATCCTTACCAATTCTGCTATAGGGTGACTTTCGCTATATATTTTTGACAGGATTAATTTTATGAAAACTTATTTTGCCTTTTTGTTCATTTTTATCAAAAGACTTTTGCAGCAAAACCAGAAATTGTGAAGTTTAATTTGATTCTGAAATAAGAAAAGAAACTTTAAAAACAAACTACTTAATTCATAGTCATGTTTTGACTTAGCAGTTGTTTGATTTGCTGTTGGTGTATTAAAATTAATTTATTTGCCTGTAAGCAATTAAACTTACAGGCAACTTTGAATCATTATGTGGTTCCCAATTAAATCACACTTTTAATGCCAAAAGGTCTGCTTGAATAATATCCATAAACGCTATGACATTTTTTGTCTGCCCTCATCAGCATTCTCATCTTCACTTCCCACAGCGGTCGGCATGAACTTGCCCTCTTTTGTTATTTTCATCTTTATCCCATGATCTCTTGCAGGGGCCATGATGGAGACGCTCATCTTTGGTGAAGAATTGGGATGTGTCAACTACAGACAATTGTTTCAAATTGGGGTAAAAAAGAAAATGAGACTCTGAGGCCGAAAGGAAGGTTCTCTTACATGGCTGATGGTCTGTGAGGGGAGAGACCGACAGGAGTGGTGGAAAAAGACGAACTAAATTCTTTAAGGGAAAGTGCACAGCTTAGAAAATAGAGTGAAAGCAACAGATGCAACATGGCTGACATTTCTGTCCTTGTGGGCATTTGGAGATTAACAAATGCCAGTGGGAGAAGAGGGGATGAGGGAATCTCAACCGAGGTCAAAGGACCTCACTGTCACTTGACTTAATCTGTTTTTTTCTGTATGTAAATGAGTGTATACTTGATACATTTCTGTAAATGCCTTGGGAGACATCTTAATGAAGCAGTCTGATTATTAAAGGAACATTCATAGTTTCCGTGGGAACAAAAAATCATAAATTACTGCGACAAGCTTTGCAATAGACTAAATCTCTAATTCTAAATTGGAAAAACTGGCTTTAAATAGACTTTTAATTTGTACAGTGCTGGAAACAGTACATTTTAATTAAAATAGACTGTGTATTCTATGTTTTTTCCAATGTTTTACTTTATTTGAAAAAAGATGATTATGCTGAGTAAGGCTTTATTGGATAAATGTTTTATAAATGAGTAGCTATATGGTGAGCTATTGCTTATGATTCACTGGGTTTTTAAAGACACAGCTACACCACCCTTCAACCAAAAATGGTTGACCACCTTGGTAGAATCTGGATGGGACGCCGTAGGGGTAACCAGGTTGATGTGCAAGTGAAACCAGTGGGTGATGCTGACCCAGTGGTCTGTGTGGTGCTAGGCGCAGTGATGTGGAAACAGTACTCTCCAGAAGCATTACTTTTGCATGTAACATCTCAACTCAGTGGTTTAGAAGGTTAAGGGTTAGCGTTATCCACGTGTATCTGATCTAGGACAACAATCACGTCATCCAAATAAGCCGTGCCCACCTGAACAATCAAAGTTGTCACCATTTAATAGCTCAACACTAGCATCTACTGTCATCATCGTTCTGCTTAAGAAACTCTGTCTTTTGGTTTATTCACTTTACTGTTTCTCTGTTGTTTTAGTTCATTTCATTTCCCAGGTTGCGGACGATGATCAGCTTGTTTAGAGATCTTCAGAATTCAGGAAGCCACTTGGAGACAAAGGGACCAGTCCCTGGTTTACTTGGGTTTACTTACCAGTGCATTCATGTCCAGTAATTCCACCTTGAATGTCTCCGAAACAAGCTCATGTATTCATTTGTTCCTTAATTTATTTTTTTAAATATTACCAATTGAACAAATTGGACATAAAACATGATGAATGTTTATTTTGGAAATGTCAAAGCGGAAACAGAGGGTGTTTTCCCCCCAAAATGCCTTTTTGACTCCATTCTGAGGAATTTGAGTAGAAACAAAGTTTTCTTCAGCATGAAAGTGGTTTGAGGAAAACCTACATTTTCTGTTCCTAACTTTCATAACGCATCTCAAAGTCATATGAGCATTGAAAAATCAAATCCAGGTTTTAAATTTTAAAGATTATATTGAATAACACATGAATATAATTTTTCATGGCACATTTTTCTATAATAAACATCAATATAAATGCTTTAAAAAAACTAAACTATTAAAAATTAATTATAAAGAACATTGATATTAAATCAAGTGGCTGGTTGCAGAAAAGATGGGTAAAACAGTGAAAGCAGATATTGGGCAGATAAACTGCAGAGTTACCTGCCGACATCCACAGAGTATCAGTACACTCATCGAGGGGTAGAGTTGGAGGCAGGATTACCAGAATCGAAGAGACAGTGGAATCTTGGAGAATGGAGTGAAGCAGAAGTTTGTTAGAGACACAGGAACTAATACAGGAAGCAGGAGTGGAACCAGGCACATGAAGTCAGTTGGTGAACTGTAGATCTGACAGCCTAGGAGATTGCAGGAAGAAGTATTATGAGATTGAGGATGATTTGATGGTGGCTGCTTCAAAGACAGGTGATCTCTTCTTTTGAAGCTACAGCTTGAGTGTGTTGTCTTGCAAGTTAATGAATATTTCAAACAAAAATGAATTAATTTATTTTAATGTAACATTTAATACCTGTAAATCAGATTCTGTCTGAGAAATGTTTCTGATTTGATGCTGCTGAGTGTTTCTGACTGTATGGTCATCAATTGGCCACTTCCATCCGTCTCCGATCCAATGTGACTCAATCTACTTACTAGAATAAACAAAGGATGCCATTTATTAAAGTGGAGCCTGACAACTGCGCTGAGACCGCATCCAACATGTCTGTATCCATCTCTCATTTTCAACTTGCTTTGATAAATTCAGGTGGTTTAACAAGGTCTGATGGATTATGGGGCTTGTCAAAGATGCCACTGCTGCCAATCTGTCTGATCCTGGATCAGGCGGAGGCGTCTCCATATCTTTGCATGCCTGCTAAGGCTGATTTGGAGATGGATTACTGAAGTTGGATCTTGAAGGATCCATTCGTCACCTAGAGGTTACATATTCATTTGATAGCGAGGGTGATGAAAGATTTGTGCTTTGCTGTAGTTGATAAATGATGCCATCTCTAGGAAGTGCCAGGGTTGAATGTGCTCCCATGGCTAGGCTTGACAAAGGGCATTGAATGGTTGGGTCCACTCTGACCTCGTCCCATTTGTATCACATGGCCTATTTGTCTGGTACTTTATAGAGGGAGTTTTCCTCTCCTATATCGCTTTTGCACCACATTTCACTCCCTCTTTCAACACGCTTGTTCTTTCCTTCTCTCTTCTCTCACTCTCTCTGCTCCAGACCAAGCAGAGGCACAAATTTAGCAATTGCCTTCAAAGTGCACATGTAGCCTTAGGCGACTGTATATTGCTATGTGCCTCATTTTTATTTCTGTGCTCCCAGAAGCTGACTCTTTGTCCCACGATCAAAGCGAGGCACAGGGGGGCTGGAGGACATTTAAGATTACAAGCACTCTGGGAGATGATCTGAGCCTCATCCTGCAGTCAGTGTGAAGGATTAATAGTCTGCCATGGCATCCCAGCCATGTGGCGCTGTCTTACGTTAGCTCATTCTCCACAGTTGTATTTAAAGTTTGCAACCCACAACATGGCACTGTTTGCTGATTTTGCTCAGTTAATCTTGCTTTCATCTTGAATCAAATAAACCAGGATACAAATATCTCTATTTTTCACTGATCAATAAATTAGACCGGTCACCTGATCAATCAGTGTTTAAATGCTGTGCATAAAATGTTTTTGCTTTGTGCCAATGTTATTAAACTGTAACTTTTTGGATCTTTTGCTTATAGTTAACAACAAATGGAGACACTATGGTGACACCCAATTTCTATTGCATCACCAGAAACATCCCCAGCTAGTTGCTTTCAAAAATTGACATCCTTTCAGTAAAGATTGTGCTTCCTGTCAATTCATCTGTGTTTTTGTCAGACGCGATCAACACTAACATTAATTTCACACTGTCAATATTTCCATCACACCCACGCATCTGCATTTCAAACCTCAAAGCAGATGTAATTTCTCAATAAAGTGAAAGTGAGATAGAACGTCGGCTTGTGATCATAAAAGCCAGAGACAGCAAACGCAGGAGGGTGATTGAAAATGAGACAGGAAAAGAGACACTAAAAAGAAAGGTAGTGGTGGATGTGTCACACATGCTTTGATGAAACCTTTCACCTCCACTCAAAGCTGCGAAGATATGTGTGGAGTGCTTCTCGTAATGGCTGCTGAGCTTACTTATTAGAGTAAACAGAATGATAAACCTCCAGAGCGCCTTTAGCTGCTACATGCAGATGAAAGCCAGAGGTCCAATGCTGCAGGCTCCGAGAGGCTTGTGTGTCCAAACAGGCCAGACTTAAAGTCCCTCAACCTCTCTCCTTATCAGCACTGTCAGCTCATGCACTTGCAAACACAAACAGCATCTGAAAATGAGCTCGGCCACATGTGCTGGATTTGTCAGTGAGAGGGAAAATGAGCCGGGAGGAAGAAGGTGCCACAGGAAAGATAGAAAGGGCAGGGGACGAATGGAAACAGGCAATTATAGACATAGACCTGAGAGGCGAGAGCAAATGTACTGTGCTGTGATCCTGAAAAATCTCCCTCTTCATATTTGAGTGTTAATTTGTACAATTTAAATAAGGATGATTAACTCATTTGCGTTAAAGTTTAAAATATATTCAGAAAAAAAGTTTTAGGGAGGTGGATTTGCCTCCAGAACCGGCATGTACAAATCAACCAATTATATCAAACCTGTGCAAATGATAATCAATGCCACATACAGGTTGAAACCAAGTGACAAACTTAAACAGAAACCACTGTGTAGGTAGATAAAAAGTGGTCGAGGAGCCAAATCCGGCTACCAAGGTGAGACTACACCAGGTAGGTTTACTTCCTCAGCAATGTGCTGAGATAATATTTTGTAACGTCCCCTCTTCAAGGTTAAGAAGCAGAATAATAAACTAAATTAAATTAAAGAAAGTAAATTACATCCTTGGATTTTACAGGCTAATGACAAACAGAAAAAAAAGTTGGTTTTAAAGTAAGATATCACATAGGGACTATCCAGACAGACTAGAGCTTCAGATCTTGATAAAGCATCAGAGCTATTCCACCAAATTGATACCATTTACTTGTTGTAACTTTTCAAAACGTCATTTTTTACTTGATTTCGAAACAATAGTGTGCATACTTAGGATTCACTGTAACTTAGAGGATTCGCTGTGACGACCCCTAAACTGAGAACAGTCGAAAGTAAAAGAAGAAGAAGGAGTGTACATACTTAGTATTCCAAATTGGTATTGGTCCATCTTAAGTAACTTATTTAAAGGTTTTATTAGATTTAGAATCAAACGTTTTCTTGTAACTAACCCTTTTGTTATTCTTTATATAAGTAACAGGACTGAAAGTAACAGGACTGAGATTTCAGCACATAATTAGTAAATAGCCTATGCTAAATAGCCACAACGGTGCACCAGAAAACAGGAAATTCTGCAAATTCAGTTAAAGTTAGTAAAATATGTGCTTTTTAACACTAAACTAATAAAATCTCTAATAACAGTGTAGTAATTTTTAAACGGTGCTCCAAGACAAAATGATCAAATATGCAGATTGAGTGAACTTACCTTTGCCTTACCTTGCCTTTTTTGTTTTCTAGTTTTTTATTTTATTGCAATAATATTTGCCTTATTAAATTTGCATGTTAAAGTATTGAAGATCAATTTTTATTTTCTTCATGGAATGGTTTGATGTCATTAAACACGATGCTTTTTAGAAGAGCCGGGTGATCTATGTTTTCAGCAAAGCATTTTGCTCAGTACTACAAAAATATATTCTTTTTCCCCTGATGCTCCTCTAATCTGCTAATATTTGTAGACAACAGCAACAGAAACGGTTTCAGTTACCGTAGGCTGATGGATTTTGAATCCTCTATATTGCTACATGTACAGTTTTAATATTTCATGAGATGACATGATTCATTCAATCTCGCAGCTGGAAGTGCTGGGCCTTCATGGCTCTGAGCAGAGTGTGCAGCAGAAGACATGATATGTGTTACTCCATGAGACCTTCTCTTTTTCAGACAGAATCATTCTGTGCTGCGCCTGACACATGCTGCCACTCAAATCAGTGGGGTTTTGACAGAGCATCCTCAAATGATTTTATTATATCCATACCATAAGTCCCTGCAGCTACTCCACCGGAGCTGGAATGCCAGTGCAGGAATGTGCCGTCTCTCTGATTTGTGTGGGGCTTACATGATAGATCTGCCAATTATCGAGGCTGGAGAGACAAAGACTGACTTGCAAGAGCTGAGATGTTTTCTGCATGGAGCTTTTGGGATTTCAATCAGATTCAAAGCAGAGTTTGTCTTTTTTCAATAAGTCTGTAAGACTTTTTAGACTTAGTTGTTTACTCAAAGATGAATTTTGTGACAGATCTCATGCAGTTTATGTAATGTTTAAGCAGGTACACATAGCCATCTTCCCAGTTTACTTAAACGTGGAGTACCCCAGGGTTCAATCTTAGGTCTACTCCTTTTTCAACAATCTCCCATGTAAGGCAGATGATTCCATTAACCACTGCTTTAATGGAAAACATAAAGCAATGGCTCTTGTTTTATAAAACTTAAAACAAATGGATCTTCGAATCCTCCTACCCCTGGCCCAAATAACACAGTATATTTAACAAAATCTTTAGTCATTTCCTGAATATTTTCTCCCAGGATAGGAATTTTGGGGTTATTATGCACCCAGACTGATAAATTAAAATAAATTCAGTAGTCAAAAGTTGTACTATTTACGAAATTAAGTGTAATCTACATTTCTGATCTGATTTCTCGACTGCAATAGGGATAGAATTCAGCTGTGCTGTTTACCAGGACTAGAAAATAAGACCATATTACCCCAGTGTGGGAGATTTTCAGGGTCCAATTAAAAATTCTTTTAATTGTCTATAAGACATTGCATGGGTAAGCCCTTGAGTATATTACTCATAACTCTTCTCTCCTCTTTGACACATTAAAACAGCTTATATAGCAGATAAAACTAAAGACTCAGCGGTTCTAAACTCAAAGTCAAGGGTTGACCAGGCATTTACTGTCATTGCACATTATCTTTGAAATGAACATCCACCAGATAATGTTCTATGTGGATATTCTGTATTGCTATGAACAATATTCTTGTGCTAAAAATGTATATTTTTCTTGTATGTGTATTGTTTAATGTTTCTACTGCTTGAAAAAAAAATAGTTGTCAATTTTAAATGAATAAGATGCAAAAAACACATGCAACCTTTTCATAATCATCCTGGTCATGTGTATGTTGATGTAATAATAAAATAGAGCTATAGATATTATCTTTTGCAATGTAATTGTTTTCTAAGTAAATTTGTCATTAAATGTGATACATTTTGGAACTTTATTTTTTCTTTATCTTTAGTTTCATCAGCACTTCATTTTTGACCAAATTCCTCTCTTTTATTTAAATCAATTAAAATTACTTTCTAGCAACATTTGTGATATTGGGTCTGCTTTCCCCTCTTCCTATAGTTCTATCTGGAGTAAATAAATTTTTCCTTCAATTCAATTTTGCTTCATACGTTTTGATTTATCAAAACCTTGTTTTTTTACCCTCCTTCTTTCATTTTTCATTTTTACCCTCTTTCACTATTTCCCTTTTCTATTTCATTTCTCTCCATCATTTCCCTTCCAGACTCCTTCACACTGACTCATTTTCTTAATCTATTTTTCAGATGAACCAGTCTACAACCACAGGTCCATATTTGCAGAGGCAAGTCCTGCCATATTCCTCCAAATAACATCCTCCATTCCATCTCAACTGGCCCAATTCTTTTTCCTCCGGAGATTTTCAGAGGGCTAGAACATGTGCTCCCTGTAGCTTGCACCCAGGGGCTTAACAAACCAGAGACAGTCCAGTATGCATAAATAACCTTCATCAGACCAGCCAAGTTTGAAGTGAGAGAGGTTGGGAGGGGTGGATATGTGACCGCACACTAGCCGATCAGGATAAGGCTCCTAAATCACTGCTCCCTGAGAACCAATGCTGTTTGATCCTGTTAATCCAAGCATTCAGGCCCGATCAATGGCGCTCCTCAAGGCATTAGTGTCTGATTGCACAGGGCAGGTGTGTTCTGGATGGCTCTAGTCCAGTAAAAAAAATTCATTTCCCTCTGAAAGCTCCCTTGCATTGAAATTGATTCCGCAAAGCAAGACTGGTTGCCTAATCAGGCAGGTGGGGAGTGTAACCAGGCTGTCGGTGGATGCTTATGCTGTGAGGATTGGGCTCTCCTCCACACTACATGGATGGTTGTTTGTTTTGGGCCTCCTGCAGAGAAGCCCTGAATGATTAATTCTTAGGAAAAAATCAACACTTCACAGTCATTGATCCATCCAGTGTTTGCTTTTGCTGCTCAGTGGAGCTTAACTTGTCCATATCACGCATTTATCCAAGACTCAAAGTCATTCAATTAATCATTAAGATCCACATGTGGCAAATGTGCAGGTTTCATAACTTGCCATAGAGAGGTTTTGGTACTTTAGTTTAGATGATAGGCCATCTGTACTAAAAAAAAAAAAAGTCACATTTTAGAAAGGCAGGGCGACCTGCCTCTTGAGCCGGTCATCTTGTTCATTCTCACTTCCTGTCTCTCTCTACTGTGCTTTCTGTTCAATTAAAATGAATATGGCCTTAAAACTAAATCTTTAACCAACAATTTTTATGCGAAGTTGAGGTGCAAAAATCTTCTTAAGTACAATAGAATAATCCAGATTCTTTATGTAATGAAATAACTATTGGCAGAAAGGAAAAGAAATGTTGTTCAAAAATGGTGCAAAACAAGTAAAAGTTGGTTAATGAAAGAAACATATATATCTGGCCAAAGTTCATTCAGATCAGCAGAATAATTTTCATCTGGGTCGAGGAAATATCGATCCAATGACGCTTCCTGCCTGAAAATGGCGTTAATGGAACAATTGATGCACTCCACAGGAAAGAAGACGACGACGACAGAGAAGAAATTAAAGAACACATGTAAAATTCAGATCAGTGTGTAGAGAAACCTAGTGGCTGCCGGTTGTTCTTGGGTCTTCTGTACTGGACAAGTACCAGAAAGAGAGATTTAAAAGTATCAGAAGAGCTCTCTATGAAAATGCAAGGCAACAAAGGGCCAATCCACTTTCTCCCCCTCCTTTTGCTTTCTCTGTATCAAAACCATTTAACTTCCTTGTTTCTCTCCTGCTCATCATTTTCCATCCAGCCACCTCCACACTGTTTCTTGTTCTTTATTTATTCAGTCGGAAACACTGTGGACTTTAGTGTTGAAAACTGTAAGCAGAAGCCAAAGGCAGGGTCTATGAAACAGTCCAAAAGAGACAAGAGAAGGAAAGCAATACAAATAGGTCTTAAAAATGACATATTTTACATCAATATCCAATCCAAAATACCAATATCCATTATTTAGCAGAGGAAATGAACCAGAGTATAAAGGGGCAGTGTGCAGATGAGGAAACAGCTGATGTTTATTCGCTTCAGGAATAATTGGGTTGGAGTATGGGTGTGATTGGCTGAAGTGTTGTCAAGTGAATAAAAAAAAACAGAATTTGTCTGTTATTTGAATTATTCCTACATATTTGAACAGAAAACTATGATATTATATTATAGAGCATTTGCATGTGTTTAAAATGACAAACAAATTTCAACAGATTTTTCAAAATTATGGAATTGCCCTGTGTATTTCCAATCTGATTTGTTTTCCAAGGCTCCAGCTGTTTTCCTTCTTCCTCTTGGATAGAAACGGAAAGGGGGGATTTACCAGTTGCTCTCATCCTCCACACAGAAGCGGAGCTATAATCAGCTTCTGCTCTCAGCCAAGCTGAATCAGAAACTCATGCTAGCTCTCGAAAAGCAGCCCTCATCCCTTGATATTTCTACCTCTCTACACTGCTTGTAAAGCAGCTTCAGCCATGCCCAGTCTCTGTAGGCTCTTCAGCTCCTTCTGCTAAGTGTTGGAATACGGTTAAGGTGGCAGTTTTGTCACTTGAAAGCTGATTAGTTTGAAACTTTTTGTCTGTGGTTGTGTGGTTTTGTGAGTGAAGAGTGGCACAGGCTTGTCAAATCCAGATTATTTATATGATTGTTTGCTTGAATGCATTCAATCAGAGTGACTCATCTGTGTGATATTATCACAACTTGAATCTGATTTGAACTCCAGCCAAGATTCAACATTGCTTTTATTGCATTCTGTTGTATTACAGTGACTTTGACAATCACAGCCATTGTTCAATTCTCAGTACAAAATCATGTGGTTTGCTTTTGAATACTCCAATCCAGATACACACAAATCAAATATGGAATCCACAATAAGAAGTTTTGAAACCTGCAGCTTCCCTTTATCAAGCAGAGTAGCACGTAAGCTATTCCTATGGCTGCATAGAAAGACGGAATAAACAGCGATAAAATGAAATGATGCAAGCAATCTTCATTATCTGATCATCCCCATAGTCTATGTGGGACTTGTGTAGAGTTGCTCTGCTGCTTGGAGCATTGCATTCTCTACGGAACTGCAGTAAACAGTCTGTGTAATAGTCACTCTTAGATTGCAGTGTTTACAAAGACAAAGCATATAATGCATGCAAACTGACAAAGGAATCTAGGTTATTTTCCGTCAACTGTTTGCGTTTAGTAGAATATTTTACTTCCAACACCTTCCTGCTTCCTGACGAGGATTGTTGTTTGTGAGGGTAATTAGGGCTAAATTAATTTAACATTAGGCACCAACATCTTAGCTTTGAAAGGAGGAAACGAAATTATAAAAGACAGCGATTAACCTGGTTACCTCAAATGTCCCTAATAATTACCGTGCAAAAGATCTGTCTATCAAGGATAGAGATTCCAAGCAAACAACAATAACTTTGAACAGAATCATTATTATAATCTTTCTTTTTCTGTATTCTTCTCTAAACATGTTCCATCTTTGGTTTGAGTGGAAAAATACTGGGTGATATACTTAATTTATATTATTCAATTAACCTAACCACATGTTTTTGGGATTGTGGGGGGAAACAGGAGTACCTAGAGAAAACCCACGCTAGCACGGGGAGAACATGCAAACTCCACCGGCGAGCCTCGATCCGACAACCTTCTAACTGGAAGGCCACAGTGCCACCCCACCAGGTTAGAACCCACATTTAAATTTGACTTTCGTGGCTTATGGTTGAAAGAAGTGCTTAATGGTGCTTCAGCTGACCTTCTTGGCGCTCTTACTCACTATAAAAAGCTCTGCTGGAGAATATAATGGATAAAAAATGTGTAAGTTGCCACGTAGAGGGCATGGAAAAAGCAGATATTTTGAAATTCAGGCAAAGTATCCCAGATGCTTTTCGTACTTTGTTGGAGATTCATATGAAATCAGAGTTTTACTACACAAATTGGGGATTCAAAAAATATATATATATTTTTAACACTAGACCTTTGTTATCTTCAGTGTACTCCTCTTCAAATGCTTGAACCAGACTGAATCAGGTTAGATAAACCAATTAGATTCAGTGTTGTTATTTCATTATCTGTTTACTTTTTCTGCCAATCGACAGCTTAATTTTTTTCCATAGAAGTAGCCATTTTTTTGTAATTTCAGAACTTGAATCAATCATTATTCAAAACCTCCTGACTGAAAGAAAGTTGGCTGATGAAGAGTTTTAACAAAATTTGAATTGGTGGGTTGCTCCACAGTAAATGTCATACAGATTGTGACAGATTTTAAGGGGCTTTTTGTGGTACTTATTTTAGAAAGACATTTAAAAGACCAAGCAGTGCTGAACATGTAAATGCATATGTGCAGATTTATTTTCTTTTCTATTTGTGGACTAGGTGTCAAAGCTGAAAATACACAATAATCGTGCATGGTTAACACGCATGCTTCATCATTTGCTAAGTTTTAAATAAGCTTAATGAGAAGAAAAATCTTCATTTGCTAGAGCTAAACTCAGCCTACAGCTAACGTCCATCTGTTTACTCTCAGAAAATTATCATTGAGACAAATGTATGGGAAGAAATTAGAAATTATATTTCTCAATAAAATATTGTAAGGAAAATATCGGAGAACATATATTGTTATGTATAACAAAATGGAAAGTGGCCTTTGTGCATCTGTCCGGAAGCCAAATGAAGTCCAGCAATAGCACAAAAATACACAATTGTCAGTTCTGTTATTATGATTAATCTGGTGGTCTTTTTAGCACTGTCTGGACAGTGGAGTGCAACAAGGCTCTATTTTAAGACCAATATTTTTGTTTTTAACTAAATATTGAATCCTACCAAATACATGTATATGCAGATGACCTCCAAAGTGATGCACAAACACACTCACACACACAAGCACTCACAAACACAGGGTGCCTCGCATTCTTATGGGTCTTAAGAGTCTTATGGGTTAAGAATTGGTGACAAGAGTTGGGTTTTTAAAATTCAAAGAAATTACACATTTTGTTTTACTTTACATTAGAAAATGTACATGTGCTTCAGTTTGTGTGTTTTAGCCTGATTTTTTTTGTTGTGGTGGCATTTAAAAAAATAATAAAATATTGCTTTTTTTTTTTTACAAATTTGTAAAATTTAAGATAAGCAACTACCCCTGCCCACATACCTTTTTTTACATGTATTTGTTTGTTTGTTTGTTTATTTATTTATTTTTTTGATAGTGGTACATGTGTATTTGTATCCTGACATCTTGATTGTTGTACCCTCCATCTGTCAAAAAAAAGTTTTAACTCTGTGCTATATATTTAGCGGGCCATTTTCCCATCTCAATTTCATCCTCAGTTTGACAATTTTCTGAAACCAGACTATGTCACCCTGGATCCTGAAGCCTTCTCTTTCAGCTCATTGCTGAGGATACATTGTCAGCATCTTGTGGACAGGTGGGAAGTTGAAATCCCTCCTGTTAATGATGTGTGCTCTTGGAGTGTGTTTGTGTCTGACGTGTCACAATCCTGCAGCCCCCACCTCTCCTCCGCTGGTGCATGGAGAATGTTGAATATTTCAGAACTTGTTTACCTGTCTCTCTCCCCGAGCAGCTGCGGATGGGTATTAACTCTAGTGAGGCTCTGTCAATAAGACAGGGCCTATTCTTAACGCCAGGACTGCATCATGAGTGACTACATCACTGATTAATATTTTATTTGGAAGGGCTCATACTTTATCCATAATCCATCCATTGGGTGTGAAAGCATGCAAAGAGTCAGTAATTTTGAAGGTGTCTGTTGGGGCTTCTTAGACATTTCATGTGATAAACTCTTTTGAACGAATGGGAAATGCGAAAATACTATTGGTGGAGACAATTTTTAGTAAATTAGGCATCAAAATAATGATGGAGTTTCAGTGTTTCCAGTCACACACTGTGAGGATGAATGTGCAATGTTTATTTCCAGAGCTGTAGTTCCATTTATAGTTTCATTTGAGGAACATGCTGCTTCATGTACATAGTATGGATAGGTTTCATTAGGTTCGATTTGATTACAGTTACATCTAATTTCCGGACTTCCTGTCCCCCATCATTGACATTTGCTGTGTGATGTAAATGCTTCTATAGTTCTAGTCAATGTCTGATGATGCTGCATTCTTGGGCGAGTCTCACTGATCATGTAAGTTGCTGTTTGTTTTCGGAAATGCAGATCCTTTCAGCCAGATATTGTATAGTGTACAATGTGGTAGGTATATCCCTGAATAAATTAATGTTGGCTTGTAAAAGTGCTGGTTAAAGCCAATTTCACAATGAATGACAGAAACCAACCCCCATTTTTCAATAAATTTCTACAGACATTCCAAATTGGTTGCTATGGTAAACTGTCTGGTTACAATGTAGGGGACAATGACATAAAATAATGTTCTCTAATGTAAATTTGAATAAAATAAACCAACTCCCATGTCTTTATGATTTTTCTGAGATAGAGATATTGATAATTGGTTGTCATGGAAAAAAGCCTGGTTGTTATAGAGGGGTCAGTGACAAAATATGCATTTGTTAATAAATATTTTTAACCAATTCCCAAGTCTCTATCATATACCAAAGCTGAGACAAAGTAAAAAAAAATGCTAAAATTGGTTGCTAGGGTAAAGAGTTTGGTTGCTTGGGAGCCGTCAGTCCTGAAAATGTGAGTTGTTACTTTGATTAACATAATCAAATCCACATTTCAATGAGATGTTGCACATTTCTTGATGATGTTTTCTCCATTGTTTTCTACGGCCATTATAAGTCAATGGTATATCAATATTGAATACCTTCTAGTAAAAAGTAAGAGTATAAAAAGAAAAAGTATAACAAACTTACAAAACAAGCCTTATACAGTAGAGTAAATGTGATTTTAAAAGGAAAAATGGCACAAAAGTGGATGTGAAAAGTCCAGTGAAATTATCTCCCAAAATATGATCCACTCAGGGAACAATAAAAAAACGAAACGTTTAATTGTAAAATAATGCATCCATTGAGAACATTTTCTCAAATGCTAAAACAGATGCTCATGTAAAAATGGGCTATTTCTCTGTCAAAGGCTCTTAAAAACAAGACATGTAATTATCTGTCTGTTCCGCAGCATTTAGCATTTGAGTGGTGTATGATTTCAAATAGCAAAGCTAATGTGATGTTAACTCTAACCCCAGAAAAAAATGCTGTATATCAACTCTTCCAAATTACAAGTGTGAAATGTGCCAGTACCCAAGGTTAAAAGCAGGGTTTAAAAAACAGAACCCTTTGGCTAAGCACAGTGAAACCCTGAAGATAACAGCACATGGTTAAAAACAGTTCAAGTCAAAGGCAGCACCAGTTTCTTCACAAACACACATTCAATCTTTGTTTCCATGAAAAAATAACACAGTCATATAGTGTCTGGCGAGTTGTAGGCACTAGGGTTGTGTGCAATAGGGAAATTGTCTTGTCTGAATACGCTTCACTCGATTTCCTGTGATAGTTCAAGAATTGAAAGATCTCATTAAAAGCTTTTCCTCATATTCTTTCAAAAACCAACAATTCTGAACTAGAATGTGTGCAAATGGCGGCTGTATGAGCTTTCATACTGGGACACAAAGGTGACCATTCCAGGAAGAGCTTTTCACCCTCTTCTCATGCTGTCCCAATGAACTAAAGTCATCAATGGCATAATTCTGCATCACTGTAGCGGCTGAACTGTGCTCTGCTGCATGCCTACAAAAATGAAACGACTCGCTTCTAATGGAATGGCTGATTTTACAGCACCGGCTCCGAAAATATGCAGCCCTTCAAGGACAAATGCAGCAGAGAGATGCTAATGGTTTGCTTTGATGTTTGATGGGATTTCATGAAGCAAGAAGGGGAAATCACAGTGATTACCGAATGCATTTTTAGACAAATGAGACTCTAAGTGAGATGTACTGCTGCAGCAATTCAATTTACCATGTGACAGATTTCAGCTCCCAGAATTCCGTTCACAAATATTGTTTGCAGTTGGTTCAACTTTGGGTTTCAAGGACGTCTGGCGAGCTGGGCTTTTGTGATTGCTGCCTCATTTTTGTTTTCTCTTCACAAAACACCCAGAGCCAGTTTGCATCTTGTTTTGAGTGATTGTGAGAAGGCAATTCACAGTGTTGTGTTGGTGGAGACTTGTTTATGATTGGATCTCCTGAGGACTGCAAAGCCATAGAGCCAACGTCAATACCATTAAAACCACACTTGTAGTAAACAAAAAGATAAAGGGATATTTCTCAGCTTGCCTTCAGTCTTCGGGTTGTTTAACATTTCATATAATGTATGTTTGTACTGCATAGTATTCTAAAAACAACTAATAACTAGCTTTACTGAAAATCAGTAAACTACTTATTTTCTGCTTGCACTGGAAAATCTAGTTTTATTGCCATTTGTTCCTTATGTTCATTGTAATATCTTTCTTGAATAGCGGGACATCCACTAGAGAGAAGAACATATCCGTATCTCAAGACCTAGCACTTTTCGGATGTATTTATAAGCCTTATTCTGTTCTTTTCATCCCTCTGGAAGGTTAAAATCATAAATTTGTGCTAGTGTCCATTTCAGGTGCAATAAATACTTATATGACTATAGCACTCAAGTATTTTGTTCTTACCTGTAATTGTAAGCACTTTATGAGCAGGGTGAACAAAGTAGGAATGACAAGACCCACCTATTGTGTGATTTCAAAAAAGGATATTAGTTTTGATATTTTTGGATTTAAATGAACTATGGAATTAAAAGATTTATGACATAATTTGCAAGGTAATTCAAATTAAATTTGAGAAAATGTGCCTTTCAGTTTAATTTTGCAGACCCCAAATTGTGCCATCTAGTGGTGAAAAAAGTGATAACTCTTGGAAGTACAAGACCTGTGAAATGGCTCGTGTTTTTCAAAGTTCTGCCACAAGAAAGCAACAGTGTAGTGTTTAGGAGAGGTTTGCAAGGCTTTTTGAGAATAATTTTAAATTGTTTTGATGTCTTTACTTTTTGGGGGTATTTATGATTTTTTGTTTAGTCTAAACACTTTTTGTTTTTGTTATAAAACATAAAAACTGTTTGTGCTCAATTTTGTGATTTTTGCAGTAAAAAACCCAGGCAGGATTTACAACTGTGAGTTGTATTTTTGGTACAATTTCAGTATTTGAATGAAAAAATATTTGTAAAAAAATGTAATCATATAAAGCAGAGGTGTCAAACTCAATTCCTAGAGGGCCGGAGCCCAGCACAGTTTACTTCCAACCCTGCTCAGAATGACCCAGACCTGAAGCTTACAAACAGCCTAAAGGACCTAAAGAGCTGCATCAGTTGTGTTGAGTTGAGGTTGGAGTTAAACTGTGCAGGGCTGTGGCCCTTCAGGAACTGAACATGACACCCCTGATATAAAGCATTGAGGCAAAAAAGGCCCCAGACCTGTAAGGATTAATGCTTATTATAGAATTTTACTCTCTGTACTTTTTTGATGCTCTGCAAAGTACAATAAAACACACCATAATAAAAATGTATTAAATGTATTCTTGCTCTATAGTAGTTTGCTGCATCCAGCCGTGTTTCGGTTCAAATAAGATAAGTTAACTGTTGACTGTTAATATGAATGTGCTAATGCATGTTAAGAGAACTTTCTGATAATAAAATGCTAAAAAAAGCTTTTAGTGTCCCAAATAGCGAGTAGCAAAACAAGGATTGGTGTGCGGGTGCAAAGGTTTGCTCTGCAAAACACTGGGAACGGTGCCAGTTCACCCCTGACATCTTATTTAAGATTTTTAACCATGTGCGGATGAATATGTTTATTGTTTATAATATTCATAGAATGTGATATTGAATGCAAGAAGAACTTTATGATAATAACACAAGCTTTTTAGTGTTGAATAGCGGGGAATATTCAAGGTTTGGCATCGGGGTGTAAAGTGTTGCTCTGCATAAGACCTGGATTGGTATTTTTAACCATGTGCAGATTAATATATTTATTCCATGCTATAATTAAAAAAGTAAAAAAACTTTAAAATATTGGTCGAAATTATGTCAAGACGTCAAGAAAGTTAGACAACAAGTATATTCATTTTCTTAACAAAATTATCCATTATCTAATGATTTTAATGTGTCCGCTAAAGCTTAAAGGGTTAAAGTTAAATGTAAAGCCATTTCACTGGAGTCATCATGCTCT
The DNA here is from genome assembly GCA_007224835.1 of Danionella cerebrum. Taxonomy (NCBI): domain Eukaryota; kingdom Metazoa; phylum Chordata; class Actinopteri; order Cypriniformes; family Danionidae; genus Danionella; species Danionella cerebrum. The sequence continues at coordinate 758,668 of SRMA01025441.1, read as the reverse complement.
CTTTAACCAACGTGGCCAGAGCTGCATTTTGCCGAACAACTTTGTCCATTTTAGTGCAATGACATTAATGCCAGAATAAGCCATCATCATCCTTCCTCTTATGCTTTCCAGATCGACTAACTCATGACATGCTGTCTGCACTTGTGTCTGTATTAAGTGCCGAGGCCACACATTCTGATAGGTGGTGCCACGTATAGCCATATTTATTGTGACAGTTAAATTACAACCTTGTAGTGCAATCATCCTTCACTTTGCACAGCTTCATATCAGGGCTCGGGGTTTGCATCATCCTACACGCATAGACACAGCTTCTCAGTGGAAGTTTAGTGCAGTATTTAGATGCATTTTCTAGCCAATGCAGCGTTTTGAAAACGTTTCCAAGTAAAATATATTGAAGCAAACAGAGGGGTAAAGGTCTATTTTTACTTTCATTTACCTCAAACATTTATGTAAGTATTTCAAATTGGAATGGCAGCTGATATGAATGACAAATGATAGACAATTGTGTTTGCTTGCAGTTACCCAAGGGTTCTTTTTTTAATGGTAACGGCTGTAATATTCAAAGGATGAGAGCAATCTTAAACAATAAACTGCACCTTTTTTCACTGTAACATTGTAAAGTCTGAATGAGGAAATCCAAGCATGGCTTGCATTGTGAGAAGAATCATATACAAGCATTACTCAAGAATGACATACATGCAACAGCAAATGAGAAGTTTGGTTCCAAAACAAGATAAACGCCATTTTAAAAAACGGAAGTATACTTTTTGAGCCCTTAATCATGTAACATCGTCCTGGTTTGTTGGTTTTATTCCAAACCAAGACAAACGCCAGTCTTGTTTGTTCACAAAATGCTATAATTCCATTAAATCAAGCACAGCACAAACTGACATCAAACTGACACATGTTATTGATTTCATTAATTTAACTGAAGACGTAATAGTAATTTGTTAAATTCACATTAAATTCATGTATACGAATTTAACACTTGAGTGTTATTGGTGGGTTCTCATGAGGAAATGGCAGTGATTGGCTGGTGCAATGCCCCGTTTGCAGCACAAGCTGTGGACCATCACTGAACGTGTGTTAGATCTGTCCACAGCCTGTCATACACAGTACAAACAGCTAAAAAACCAAGCCTGTGATAGCCATTTTGCTATCATTTCCTCTGAACATTCCTTGAGGATCCACAAGAAAGGAAGTGTATTGCTGACTGCAACCAGAAATGCAATTACTGCAGGGAGTCGGAAGCTGGGATGCCCAACACTGAGAGGCAGATGTATATTTTATTAACTTACAACCCTGACCTTTACATTGTCTGGCAGGAATTCTACAAGCAGCTGGGATGTGAGTGAAAGTCTGTTTAATAGAGAGCGAGTCTCTTATTCAGCCTTGAGCAAGGTGCATGCAGTGACGCGAATTGATAATGTGAGCATCCAGACTTACAGGGTTTAGGAGGGGGAAAGGTTAACAGGCTGGATAACACAGAGAGGACTATAAAAAGGGGAAACTGTTGGTGCATGGTTGTCTTGAAAGAATAGGGTTAAAATGGCAAGTGTTTGGGTGTGAAAATCCATGTTGACAGTCAATGTATCACCTTTCATGACCTGAGTGACTTCTCAGTTCTTCCATTTGCATACCTCCATTTAATCCAAACCAAACAAAGCAATACTTTTAGCATACAAAAGAAGACTTCACGCATTCAAATGAATCAACAGAAATAGTCATGCATTAAAAATGGTTGAAGCTCAGTTCTCAAACGTCCTCTTAAATGCATGTGGCATTAGTTCACTGATGTTTTTAGATCTGTTTTGTTTTTTTTCACTCTTCAACTTCCAGTAATCCTTGTTCAAATTAATGGCAAGATATTACTTAAAGAATATGACATTTGGCCAGTTTAGCAATTTATTTAGTTGGGATATGCTGATATCAAATCAGTAAGTTGTGTTAAAAGTCTAAGCCTACTAATATTTACATTTACTTTAATGCCTTTCACCTTGGAATATCACCTTGGTTAATATTTTAAAAAATTGAGTAGGATAAACGTTTTATCTGATAAGAAAAAATGTGCACCAAATAAATAACATTGCAATTGCAATGTGTTTTTCTACCGGAACTGGTTCGCGATGGGGCGGCAGGAATGGACAAACGAACAGCCGATTTCATCGCACAATATCTGATATGTTGTTTTGATGATTCCAAAATTCAAATAGCCAACATCTGTCATCAAAGTGGTTCAGGATTATAACCTCCCAGAACTATCTTGACCGGCTGTCCAAAAGCAAGATGATCTGACTGCGTACATTGTGTTTCGTCTACATGTCAAAGTAAGCTTTTATATATGAAAAAAGGCTTTATCCTAACACAACAAATTTAATTTTTCTTTTGATATTTGGTGCCATTTATCAGGAACTTACGATATTGTTCTCTCAGACTCGTTGGATGCTTTATTCATAAATATTTTATACAATATTCCAGTTTTGCATATAGCACCTTTGGATGGAAACAGCTACTGTAAGAGCCATGAAACAACCTGAGCCCTGAGACCACTGTGGGGCGAAGGTTGGGTGGTTCTGAAATCGGCAACAGACAAAATAGTCATCGTAAGTGCATTTTTTAAAAAAGTTATCCATTTATTTATTTATTTTTTACATTTTGTATCCTGTCTTATTATAAACAGATAGGATGAAAAGTTGAGAAAAGAGGGAAGGCGGGAAAATTCTATTAAGTTTGGGGCTCAGACCCAGGTCGCCCTGCACAACTGTACTCTATACGTCAAGCCTACCAACCCCTACACCAATAGAGCTTTTTTTTCATAAAATTTTTTTTGTAATTATTCTGGTTGAACCAGTTTGTCTGTAAATGTTTAACCATTCCCTAGTGTGAGTCTGAGTGTATGATGCTGGTGCAGTCATTTTGAAGCCTCTAGGTGAAGGACAAGAACTGCGCTCATCACTCTCTGTGGCTGATAATGTCAGCAGCCGGGGACAACAGGCGCACACAGGTGTACTTAAGAAACTGGCAAGTCTGTCTGACTGCCGATAAGCCTGAGAGTCCCAAGGTAGTGAACGGATATGGGATTATTAACCACGATAAAGACTCTTTACACAAATGAGAAGATGTGGGAGAGGGTTTATACCTTAGATTTGAACACTGAGATTGACTGTGAAAGCCTGGTGAAGTCACTGCACCGATCCATTTTATATTCAGGGAGGGTTCATGGATTCAGGCAGAAAAGGCATAAAGACTTTCAAACATCTGCTTTGTCTGTCTTTCCAAGATACAACATGTGGAACGTTTGAATTTCTTTCAACAGTAGCAGATGTTTCTGTTCAGTAATATTGGAATCATCTTTCCACAGCTTTTCTGCTTGAGCACAAATATGGTACACCCTTCCAAATTCACGTGTAGCTGCACAAAAGCCGAATCTTTAAATAATCCTCAGTGAACTTTAGTTTGATGCTATGAACACATTTGCTCTATGGTGGAAATTTGCTTGGATTTTTTTTACAAAATTGATTCAAATGTTCAACTTTCATTGGTGCATGATTATTCAAATATCTAATTTAGAGCATTTTAATTCACAATTGACTTTCTCGATAATTTACTATATGTGTACAGACAAACAAAAGCCAACTAGGTTCAGAGAATTATCAGGGAAGATTGTGTGAGTGATAAAAGGGAATAAATAAGAACAAGACCTTCCCAATTTCATCAGCCAATGGCTAGCACCATAGAACCTACGTAATTATGTCACACATCACATGACCACTATTGTGACAAGAATGTAGTTTGATTCTAACTGGGTTATTATATTTATATATAGCAGTATAGCAGACAGGTGACCAACAAAGACCAACATGATTATATAACAAAGAAAAGCCCTTCCCATTTCATACTGTCAGCAATGGCTCCCCATGGATGAAAAATGTCACAAACTCTGAGAAAGCAAACAATTTCTTTACACAAAAAGTTTAGGCCTATAATAAGATCAGCAAAACTTTACATATCAGTGGTGTAGGGCAGTAACCAGTACATACCGTAGTTGTTAGTTAGTTTAATAAGATTACTTGTTTAGAAGGACCAAGTAGTGACCATTTCCCGTGACACCATGGATATCGTCCATGAAGGAATCCTCTCCTAAAGCCAATGCACACAGAAGCATGCCTAGAATGTTCTGAGCCTACTGGGACTATATAATCTGGAGCGCTGAGACAAAAAGATATATCAGTTTGATTCTGGTTAAAACTACTGGAACATCTAAGAAAAGTTCTATTTTTTAATGATGAGTCTGTTAAGTGATGTTACTTTTAGCACCTACTTCTCTCTGCATTTTTTAATAAAACATTAAACTCTTGTGTTTTAACTTTTTTTTACATTGGATTCAGGTAAGTTTTCCATTGTACTCCTTTTCCGTTTTTTTACAGTGACACCTCACCTTTATGAACCTTTATGTTACCCCTGGCATCTAATGGGGCTCCTGCAGCTTATTAGAAAGGAGAGAAATGGAGAACCACAGGACAAGTGAGCACATAGTGCCACCATGCTGAGTCCTAAATCATCCTGTACTCAGATTGCAGTAATTCTCAGTAGTAGATGGCGCACTGTGTTCTGTAGTTTAATGACATTAAACTCAACTTGCAATGAAGTGGTGCATTTTTTATCATATATAACTTCCTCTAACTAAAGTCATGGTCAAATCTGAGTAAAATAAGAAACACAATCCAATACAAAAGTACTTTTTTAAATACAATGAACAAAAACAAAGTAGAGGAAACATCACAAGAGAAAACTAATAGAGATATTTTGCTTGCCCAAAGCCTAGCAAAGCATCTTCCTGAACTATATCATTAGTTGACTTCCTTCTCCTTGGTCAGTTGCTTTCTATTTCTCACATGGAGTCCTTGCAACATTTAGAAGTGTAATTGTACCCGTTTCTCTCTAGCACACACAGGAGAACTTGGCCACGCACACAGACACACTGTCGGTGATGTACGCCCATTGTGTTCTAACTCCTCCTGTGTAATCAATCCATGTAATTACATTGTCGTCTCCTTCCCCAAAGCTTTAATCAAGCTGTGCAATGTCCTGGATCTCTAACACGGAGAAAGAGGCTAAGAAAAAGAAGTCAAGACAACTGTGTGATTTGATGCATACGTTCAAATAGATGTAAGATGGTGAGTGAGGCAATAAATTATCTTGTCATGAGTGAGAGTATCAAGATCCGCCCATCTGTGTTTTTGTGGATTGCTCTGAAAGCAAAGAGAAGATATAGCCTGCTGACTCACACCGATACCTATACGCAGGAAGGGGACATTTAAACACCATGACCTGTAGAAAAGAGGCAGTGTTTTTCATGTATATCAGTTAGATGGGCTTGTGCTTGTTAAGTCCAAGGCTCAGAAAAATAGCTCAAATCCTCCAGGGTAATTGTGGGTGGCCATGTAGAGCCCCAAAACATGTTCTTATTTTAAAAAAGTGTTGTTTTTAGAGTTTTCTCAAAGAAACTGCTGGAAAATGTAACAAATCTGTGAAGGTACTCATCAAAACTATACTCAAGACCACTTTAAACCTTGTGTGCACTCCCTGAGCTATCACATGATGGAATGTATTTCTTTAGCAGAATTGCTACGTGTTGAAACCTCATTGGTGAGATCCAGCTGAATTATAGTTTTTCAAGTATAGATCAGATTCCAATATCGCCATCGGTATTGATACCATCGATACAGTGATCGATCTGCCCACCCTTAGTATTTATAGCCTTGACCAAAAAAAAAAACAGTCCCCCACATGCTGAGCTGTATCCAAAACACTGCTGTGTTGGCCTCCAGGCAGATAAGCAAACTGAACAGCTACAGTACGCTGTGGGTGTACCCTTGTGTGTTTAAATCCCTATTTATGAGCTTAGTCTAAAAAAACGAATGTATTTTTTTGAAAAGCATTTTCAGAAGTAAACCTGAATCCTCATTTGACAAAATTATGAGCAATTACATCTTACCATTCTACTGCATCACGTAACAGACATTTTATTTTGCTTGCGTTGATCACGAACCTACCAGGGCTTACAGAATGTGGTCTGAGCCATGAATGTTGCACTTGGTAGAGTTTTTGCCCATGTAAAATCTAAACCGTAAACAGAAAATAGAAAATCCACCCGTAAACAGCCTATTAACCTGTGTTTAATCAAGGTATTGCCTTGAATTACCCAGTGCTCATGCTGATCTGACAGTGGTGTGAAGCAATACCTTTTGACATGTGTCATTTGTCCCAAATTTGCTTTGGGCTAGACAGTAGGAATTATGCTTCAATTGTGACTTAACCCAGACAACCTCTGCTTTTGCTCTGAAAATAATCTCTGCGGATAAATGCCGCTCAGAGCAACCTCTGTAATTGTGTTTTCCTCAGAAGAATGGTGGGGTTGATTTTTAAAGATCTAATTTACACACTTTGCAGGCAATCAGCTCTGGGAAAATATGAAATGCACTGCTTTGATGTTTAGTGCTTTTGGACATAGATGTATTTCTTCATAGAATTCATTTGAAACCACCATTATTTTTTTACTATTAAACCTTTTTAACAATTGGAAGACAGCTCCAGCGTGCTGTCTTCATTGCACAGTGCCATACCAGACGGACTATGGAAGCTGATTTAGAGCAAACAGATTGTTTTTGGTTTGGATTAGTTTGGTTCATGATCTCATCACAAATTAAGAATTTGAATGAATATATTTATATAAGAATTAATATATTGTGTGACAATATAATGTGCTAAAAATACCACAATACATGTTGCAGAGTTACTGGGATAAATAGTCTAAGAGCTTCACCATGTGAAAATGTACAAAAAAAAAATGTATAAAAAGATCTCTCTCTCTTTCTCTCTCCTTCCTTCCTTCTCAGAGAAAAAACAAGTACTTCCTCTTTAATGACTTTGAGGTCACAAACTTTGAGTTTCCTTTTATTGTACATCATGATACACATTGTACCGTGGACACAATATTGTGATATTAACCGTAGTTGAAACTGTACCAAGATCACCACTGTGAGCAGGTCTCAGGGTACTTTCACACTAAACTCGTTTAGTTTAATTGAATTGTTTCTTTTCTGGTACCGTACACTGACAGGTGAGAATGCAGAAGTCGAACTTGAGTGAACACCAGAAAAGAATTCCGCTTGAAGACCGTTCAAGCGAACACAAGAGTGGTTAAATTGGGGAAACTTGGTCCAACACAAATGTCAACGCCATGAAGACGTGTTTTTGTTTCAACACTGCTAACATTCGGGCAAATATCCATCACCGAAAAAAACTCACTTGCTGTGTTGTTTTGGGACTAGTTTGTTGCTTACTGTTGTCTACTTTTGGGAGTTCCAATGTATTTTTCGATATGTATATTCTGACCAATCGAAAAGCAGCATTGGAAGTATGTTCTATTGGCACATTGGCCCAGTAAGTCACATCCAGTCATGTGTTGTTTTCACATGACTAGTTCGATTTCAGTAGTTTGGTCCAGATATCAGTATGTTGTGAAAGATAGCGAACACGGCAGAGAAATTAAACAATGTTTCAGTTGTCGCATCTGGTCTGGACCAAATCTTTTTGGACCAGAACCACTTCTTTTTTTTTCTTCACCTTTCTGTGTGCACTTATCTTTAGTTGCTCATCTGCGTAAATGAACCAAACCAAAAGAGGAAGCAAGCTCTAGTGGGAACTACATGAGCAGGTCGCTCTTCTTCTTTTGTACTAGACCACTGGTTATTGTCAGTGAACATTGTTGTCATTATAAATAAGAAATGTTGCATTGTACACAATAACTTCTGTCTGTTTTAAAAGCTGTCATTATAATTTATGACCAGAATAGACTAATGAATAGGCTAATAGTCTATTTCCTGTTGATCTGTGTTGTTGCGGCTCGTCATTATTGTATTCTCAACCACAGAGTGGTCTTAAAAGTTACGCCTCATACTGATTTTTGCTGTCGTCCTACTACTTTAGATTCTTTCTTCCCCTGAAAGGGATGTTTTATGTTGGTTCATTCAATGTTGTTAGATACTTGCACTGCACTTCTCATTTTGACCTCAACGGCAAGACTCTTGTGTATTGATCTGACTGAATCAGTCATAAATCTCACAAAGCAATCAATACGGAGCACTAGAACTGGAGGTTTATCCTCTTTAAACTGAGCACTGCAGCACTGTTGTATATGGGCCTGTTAATACCTGAAATAGATTAAAACACACAATTTAGTCAGTAAAACAGGGTTAGTTGTGGTCACAAAACCAATAGGTAGTGGAACAGTTTCAAGGAAATAAAATGATATTAAATGCAGCGATGACTGTGATTGACATTTAATTTAAAAATAAAATGCAAAAATATATATTTTCAATGAATTCAATTCTAAAGTTTGTGAATCGAGCGAGCAGCTACATAATTGCAATTCCAAGTGGGGTCTCCTGTGTTTAAAGTGAAACTCTTCATTCTGGAAATATTTGACAGCATACATCCTGCTCTATATGATAAAATATTGTGTTTATAGTTTATTGGATTCCCCGAGATTGCAGTTTTGTCTCTAAGCTTGGCGCAGAAAATGCAATAAACTTCCTATAGATACTTACAGCCGAGTGGGCTCAGACCTCAGTGCTTGCTACACCTTTTATATTGTCATCATTACCACATTATAGCAATACTTCATCTTTTTTAAGTAAATTGAACCCACAATAGGTTTTTGAAAAGCCAATTAATAACTTTAGATTCCTATTTTAATCATTCATCTTCTTTACCCCAATATTATTTTGATTAAATGGATTAAAAATAATACTTAAAATGATAAGAAAAAAATGGCATCTAAACTACTTCTACCGACTCAAAGGCTTCTACTTTTTTCAATGGTCAAGATTGTATATAGTTATATAAAAAATAGGTAAGAATTGTGTTCTTAAAAATGAGAAGGTTTATAAAAAGACATGGATAAAGAAAGGAAATAAGACTGTGTTTTTTTTCTAAAGCACCATTTCAACCATATGTGCCTCTTTTCTCTGAGGTTTAAAACCATTCAAAGGTACCGTGTCTGAATTTCTTGGTGCCCTTAAAGCCTTCAGCACAATTGATTGGCACAACAAATGCACATTTGCATTCATTTTACACATGAGCTGCTTTTTAAAAATCGAAAATGAATAGTGAAAACTTTAGAAAACAAATCCGTGGAATTCGGTCAAGGGCACAGCTCTAATCGTTTCATCCATAACTAATTTCATGCAGACTGATGAATGGCACGTTTAAAGAAAAGACAAAAAAAACTGCTCTTTATGGAGCCTGAAACTGCCACTTACAGCCAAGCATGGAATATGCAACCTTTATAGAGTGGGATAAGAGTTGCATACTCTAGACAGGGAACGAGGTGCAGGGACACCTCAGCAAATGTTAATTGAAATGACCTGGCAGATTTATGACAGGGAGAGGAGTAGTTAATGCCTGGCACGATCCCACGGTGAGCCGGATTTGAGATAAGTCTCACAGCAGATCTTACGGAGCTTAAGAGGGATGGAGATGCCAGAGGAGAGCAGCTAATGAAAGTGTTCACAATGAAGGCCACATTAGCCACTGATGCTTTCAGTGTGTTATTAAAAATGACAAAGGCTGTAGAATTGAATATCAGAAGGAGAGGGCGCTGGGCTCATGTAGAGTGTTATTAAAGAGACGGCAGTTAAAGGACACAACAGAGTCTAATGACATGGCGCTCTTTTACTAATAATGTTTCTGGCCTTTTCTTTTTTTATTGTGGATAAACACCTATTGCTTGGGTTTGGTGAGCTTCTTTGGACTCTTGGTTCATTAAAAACAATCTTTTGTATGTGCAGGTGTACCTGATCTAGATCATTCACTTTCCACCAACTATCCCTCTAGTCAGCTTTAAAACTTCTTCTAGCAAGCACCTCCCTCTCACTAGTTCATATTCCCACATCACTATTTGCAGTTTACCATGGCTTCATGTCAGATTCAGCAATTACATGAATTCCAAATTACTACCTAGCTCCTGGTTTCTATCTCTTCATATCCTGGCCCACTTGTCCCACAATCTCCTGATGGTGCACTCCAAAAGTGTGAAACATACAGCCCTCATCTGGCCCCGCAAATGGTACAATCCGTCCGTGGGATCATTTTTGAGATAGATAAAGAGAGAGGGAGAAAAGTATTATAAATGCTGCAGTGATGATGATGCTGATAGAAATGCTTTGGGAAAAACAGTAACAATATCAGTGTCAGTGATGCTAAAAGCTAATCCATTTTAAAAAAGGGAAACTTTCCAAACAGTACATCACCAGATTCCATAGAAAATGTAATGTTCTGCTATGTTTTTTTTTTTTTAAGTTTGAAAGTTTATTATTGCACAGCAGAGTTAATTCTGAGTCAATCCACTATTTAATTTGGAAGTTAAGTATTGGCTGGTTGGTCAGATCCAGAGCTCAGAGAGTTATATTAGGAAATTAATAGTTTCTTCCTTCTTCTTGATTTCTAAAGGATATTTTTGTTGATTTTTAGAGCAAATATGTTGAGAAATAATGAGGGGTGTGGCTTCCAATCACCCAGATTGGAGATTGCTCCTAGCAAAACACACACAGTAAAAAAAATGCCCCATTTACACCGCCAGCTGGATTTGACCAAATTTAGATTTTTTTAGCTCATTTATGACTCAGATCTGATCAAATTGTTTTTGAACATTAGTGAACTTTGACAGCGAAGACCTATCATTAAGCCTTTCACATCCGTTTATCTTTTCCAATTTGCACCACTACAATGGCATGTGTAAACACACAAATTGAAATCTGATTGAGACTTTTTCAATTGAAGGTGAAATAAATCAGACATAGGGATTAAAGCAGAAATGAGCAGTGTAAACAAGGCCAAAGAATGATTCTCCTCTATTCACAAACAAAACCGTAAAAATGTTCAATCTTTTACACAAAACTGAAAATGGCAGAAAATGCACATTTTAGTGATTTTGGAGCTTTTTTTGTAATTTTGGAACTATGATATATAGTTTAACTTGTAAGATAGTTTATTTGAATTTTATAAAGAAATTCATTGTGGTTTAGGCAATACAATCATAAAAACAACTCTTGAAAATACATAAATGATCAAATCCTTTATTCGTCCCTTTAATTGTTGCCACATTCATATTTAGTCCCAAGCATGCAAGAACTTTCTCTAACCACACCACAACCCTCACAGACTGTCTCTGTTCAGAGAACATTTGATTCCTCTCGATAAAGAGTTAAACTGACTCTGATGAGAGGTTTCTAATCATTTATTTATTTTGTTTATTTTGTTAATTTTGAATTTCTGCCTTTTACTTGTGTTTGCCATTTTTTCTGTATCATTATTAATGATAAAAAAAAAACAAATAAAGAGGGACCAAATGTTCTCTGAATAGAGTTAATTTTACTCTTTTTCCCGTGTTATACTATTATTCATGGTCATTACAGTGGTTTCTTTTTATCATCGATGAAGGTGCTTTATTGAACCAAAAATGTGCAATGTCATAAACCCTGTCATAAAAATCTCTCCTAAATAACATCTTTGTTAGTAATATACGCCATAAAAGAAAAAAAATGCAACATGAAAGCACAGGACATATGCGGATAAAATGAAATGAAAGTCTAGGTGAACTTTCCTTTCCGCTGTAAAAGAAATATAATTCCTTGGGGTGAGGTGTCTTTGAGGTGATCAAAGGAATGTAGTGTTATAGAAGATAAAAATAATAGTCACAAGTCAGGGGAAATCTATTTAGGAGAGCAACAGTGAAATCCCTTTCCCTCAGTGGGTAATCCTTTTTTCGTCTTCTCGTAATCAGAGACACTTTCACAGAGAATGAAAAGAATATAGAGTCAGCAAAATGTATTGCTCGCTTCGTGGTCAAAGCTCAATATGTATTCATATCTATTCACACTTTCTATGGCCTGCTGGTATGAAAACTCCACTGCTAGTGTGTGACTGCCTGCCTGCGTGCGTGTGTGTGTGTTCAGTATTCCTACACAGTACACAGTTGCTGGAGTCATAGAGAGTTTAGGCCTCTCTTTTAGTTATGTAGAGGGTCATAAATAAAGATGTTGATGCAGTTTGTGCTCTTTGAATATGAAAAGCATGCAGAGGTCAGATGAGCATGACGCATAATCTCCGACTGTGTAGGAGGTAGTGTTGTTGCAAGTCTTCTTTCTATACCTTAGCTCCAAGAAGTCCAAGAAGAGGGAAATCCCACTATGAATCATTTTTTAAACAAGCAAGAGCAAGACAAATGTGAGATCTTATGTGTTTGCTAGTACGTGGTAAAATCCTGTGGGGATTTAAAGACACATTTTTTTTGCGAATATGTAGATATTTCATATGTTATCGCAAAGTGGAATGTTCTATGGTGCCCTCCAAAATGCAACCAATGCACAATTGCACTAAATGCCCCCCCCCCCCCTCAAAAAAACCAAGTTTAGGATGGAATAACTCAAAAATTCCACTGTAATATATTATTTAATTTTGAATTCTGACAGTCAATAATACTTAATGAGAGAAAACGAGGCATGGAGCCACAAATCATAATTAGCAGGTCATCGAAATGCCCTGGGGTTAATAGATTCCATAATTGAAACAACATTTAAATATTTCATGTTTTTTAACAGATATGAACAGACTGAGTACAAACGTGTAATATAAAACAATGTTTACATTGTAACTGTAAAAAACCCTGTTTAGAGCTTGAAAATGAAACGGTAAACCTGCATTTAATAAGAAACCACTCAGATAAACTCCAAACTCATGAATATTAAACAAAAAAGACACAGAAACCACAAAGATCTCCTTCAATAGCGAGAACATGACAGATTTTGCTGGAAGCATCACATTTTTCTAAGGTGGATCAATTGGCGTAACGAGAAGCTGGATTCAGCTTGAATTAATAGAACCTGAAATTATTTGATTATGTGTGCAGATATATATGCACATATTAATTTATTATTGTGCAGTCTTAGGTATAGTGTGCACTATACACTGTCTGCCAGATGAACTCTTCCCTGACATCAAAACTCTGGAAACATGACTCAAGTCCACAGGTTTATTGACATACAGGAAAGTGTGAAACTGTGAATGACAATACACAAAAGTAAACAGGTGTGTGCACCAAAGCAATTCTTACAACAAACACACAAACAATCCAAATCTTCATATGTAGGAAAAGTTAAGCAAAACACACACAATTACGAATTTAATACATTTAACTGCCACTTACTCATGATGCTGAGGCACGAGACAAACAAGCTGGAGCTATTTACAGAGGAGCAATCTTAGCCAGACTGAGCTTCATAGCATGCTAACACATGTTCTACTTTTATAGAAGCCATGTAATTAATGGGGCGTGGCAAAGTCATGTGACCCAGGAAATATAATAAACATTTAAACACAACAACTGTAAAACTATAAGACACAATTTAAACCAAGAATAAAGGAATCCAAGAACAGAACAATTATTTATACATAACTATAAGTTTTTGTTCTTGAGAATGAATGGTATAATAGCGGCACTACTGTTGATATGTAATGCCATTGCCTAGGCTTTGTATAGAATGTATGGATTTCACAGTTTGCCAGTAGCATTCACATACAGAAATTAACAGTGTTATGTAAATTGTATCAATTAATGTGTTTTAAAATGCAAGAATAACATTTTCAAGATAAAATATGCTTTTAATTAAGTGAAACAATGGTTCTGTTATTTTCCTGAAAGCTACCACCGCTGTCCCATCAAATGAAATGTTTTGGAAACATTTCCTTTTTTGAGGCATAGACATTCCGAGGACCAAGCGATGTTGAGCAATTTTCATTTTTGCCTCTCAAACATATTTTTGTTCCTTCATTGATTAATTTTGCATAGAAAAAAAAATCAAGGACTTCATCCAAAATTCAAGCACTTTTCCATCATGAAAACAACCATTAAATTTTAACCATTTTCAAGGATTTTAATCACCAGCAGGAACCTTGAATATTGGTTTCAGATTGCAGCAGTTATCGTAAAATGAAAGCAGGCTGTACTTTCAGTTTGGAGAATTCTGTCCCAATCAAAGCCTAGAAGGTTCACAGTGTGAAAAATCAAATAGATTACATTTACATTCCATTTAATTCCATATTTCAATACACCCGCTGTCCACTTGCTAGTATGATTTCCTTAATCCTTTGTGGCATAAATTCGACAAGGTATCAGAAACGTTCTTCAGATTTGGTGTTCCTCATTTGTTGGCTGCACATCCACGATGTGAAACTCACGTTCCACCACATCCCAAAGGTGCTCTATGAGATCTGGTGACTGAGGGAGGCCATTTCAGTACAATGTTGACAACTCATTGTCATGTTCAAGAAACCAGTCTGAGCTGATTCACTCTTTATGACATGATGTATTATCCTGCTGGAATTAGTCATTAGAAGATGGGTAAATTGTGGTCATAAAGGGATGGAAATGTGCTTAGGTAGGTTGTGGGGTTGACACAATTCTCTTAAAACCCTAGAGATGGTGTTGTGTAAAAATAGAACAGCAGTTTATGAAATACTCAGATAAGCCCATTTAGCCCCAACAACCATGCCACGTTCAAAGTGACCTTTCTTCCCCACTCTGATGCTCAGTTTGAACGGCAGAGGATCACCTTTACCTATTCTACATCTAATGACAGGATCTTTCTAGTGCCTAAGTGGAACATCAGAAGCTAATTTTTTTCAATTTGAGAATTTTTTTAAAACAGTATTTTGGAAAAGAAAATAAATATTAAGGTTATGTACAGTTTTGTAAAGAATGACACTTTAAACGACAGCCATCCTAAGAGAAATAATTGTACAATGGGAGGGTTGGAGTATGGGGCACTATGGTTTGTGACACCACATGCGATGTAATAACCTTCTAAAGGAGTCTAATTTTTTTGGGCGTTTCAAAGATTTGTGGTGATTAAAAATAACTTCTGTATTTTAATCATGGCAGGGGGTCATATGGACAAAATTGTGGTTTTCATTTTTCATAAAATTAAATCAGATCAATTTTATTTATGATCCCACTCTAAAAAAAGGTTATATATAGAACCAAATCTGTTTTTTTCGACTCATTAACACTTATGTTCTAAAGTACTTTAACACTTTATCTTCTAAACTTTATCATTATATATATATATATGTTTTTATGACCAGAATCCGTATATAGCCGTATATTAAAAACAACAGCAAATAACTACTTTAGAACCACAAGTACCAAAAAGGCCAATTTCTTTACGCTAACAAAGTGCTAAAACAGATTCTCAAAAACCTCAAGAACCAGTGAAGAACCGAAAAGAGCTTAAAGGGTTCTTTAAAGTGAAAAAGTGCTGAATGGCCAAAGAACCACAGAGGAACCACTGAAGCCACTATTTGACCATATACAAATAAATACATTAAGAAGCTTGTTTAATTATTCAGATTTTCCCTATTCATGGGTGTTGTTATGTAACCCAAGGTTGTTTTATCAGCAAACTTAAGCTCCTGTGGCCACAATCTGTTCAATTTGTTGTCGTGATAAAGTAGTGACTTTTCTCAAAAGACATTATTACAAATAACATTTGGAGAAAAATGAGCAGACACTGGACAAACATCACTCTTTCAAGTGCACACATGCTAATCCCCAGAGCCTGTGCACAAAATGAAATGCAATAAACTTGTGCGACTCACAGCACACAGGATTCGCCACCTTGGATGGAATTGTAAAAAAAAGGACAATATTCTAAAATGCCAGTGATGGACGAATGAGAGGGGAAAGAATGAACAGTTTAAAGAATTACCAGATATAACAATCTCCTTACATACTACAATTTACCTTTGCTAGCGGTTGTGCAATTACCAGAGGGTGCAATATAATTGCAAGGCCTGGCGGAGATGGGTGATGGGGAGAGAGAATGACAACAGTAATGATTTCAGAGCAGAAGAAAATCACAAGCTATCTTTCAGAGGAACCTGGAGTAATAACCATGTCTCAGAGTCAATAGAGGAGCACAAAACTGACCACATACTCTTACAGTCTCCATTGGCTATGAGTTGACTCATGGGAGATGAGTGTAATTTGGCATTAGTCAGCTTAAGTATGCTATAAACATCAGGTATCATAGGGGCGCGAGAGCATGGGCTCATTTGGAAGGCCTGAGACACAAAGAAAGGATTGGTGGCTTTAATAACGATCAAGAATGAGGTGTTTTCAATCAGGGAAATGTCATTCTCGTAGGTTCAGGCTTTTAATATTGTTACTTCACACATTTTGTGTAGTAATAAAAATGTTGAAAGCTGTAGTGGCCTATGTTTTTGTGGCTTGGGAATTCAGTAAAGACAAACATCAAAATTTTACTACGATAAAAAACATTGTGTAACTACTATAATATCCATAAACAACAACACTATCTAACAATACTATGCATACTCAAAAATGACATGGTATTACAGGTAGAAAAGTATATCACATTTTTTCTAAAACAAGAAAGATTGATAAAATGTACAAACTTGTACAACCCAACTGCCGACTTTATGGATAACATGACAAAAACATGTAGTATGTAAATAAAACACATCAGACTACTTTAAGTCAAGACAGATGCTGTTATTTAGGCAAAAACACTTCAATAACTGTCAAGATTATTGACTGTGCTGTCATACTTTCCCCACTTTCAGATTTTGCTCTTCATTAGGTACAGATGCGCTGAGTTTTCGATGTTTACATGGTTTCAATGCGCTCTGATCAGATATTGTCACTGTGTTCATTATGAGACTATAACCCAGAAATCATCAGAACTCTCTGTATGCTTACCTTCTGGCTCATTGTGTTTCCTCTCCTCTCATGAGGATCTGGAGACGTTCGTCCTGCCCTCGATCAAACCGTGAGACTGCTATCTCCACTTTTTTAGTCAAGTCCCTCTCTCTCAAGATCAGTTAAAACTAAACACTGACTTTTACTTTTCATTCATTTTTCATTTGCTGTGGATAAGTTATGTTTTGATTGCAGTTGGATCCTATTCTGTGGTTTCTGACAGTCACAGAGGTGGTCTCCGGGATTAACTTGGTGGATTAATTAACTTGGTGTGTATTTTCATTAGAAAAGGTAAAAAAAGATTTGTAAAACAGGATAATTTTGAAATTAAATACATCACAAATAACTGGTGCATCATCTACAGGACCAGTGCCAACGTTAATCTCTTGGTTAGAATGTTACCTCTGGTGTTAAAATATGACATATTTAATATGTATTTATTAAAAGTAATTTTATGTAATTTTTTTAAATGTCCCTTTGCACCGAAATTTCACTTTTTAGAAAGTTTACACTTATGTGTACTATATTCTTAGCATGCTCTTAAAATGTATTAATAGATATAAAATTGTTTATTACATGCACTGAGGTCATGAGTTTGTATTGTAAAATAAATTTGACTGTAAACACCAGACACAGTCAAAGATTGTGCACCTGGAGATAAACAGAGATGTGGTGACGTCAACACTTCATATGAAAACAAAATAGAGAAATATTTGGCCTTTCAATGCGGGAAGAAATCAGCAAAACTAGTGACTACCCACAGAATTCAAACCAGAAATCCTGTGTTGTATGTACAGTATCTGCCAAAGTGAGAGCAGAAGTATGAACCATTCCAGTACCAGTCTATTAGGCACAGGCGAGAAATGTATTCCCCTGAGGTGAGGGTAATAAAAAGGTCAGATTCGGTCCCAAAATAAGAAATGTGCAGAATAATGGAAATGAAAGGGAATGGAATAATAATGAATTGCTGGGCGTTGCAAATTTCATCAGGGCAAAGAAGAAGCATTGTCGCCTAGCAACTGTGCTGCATCTTGCTCTCTTCAGCATCCAAGGGACCCAACTCACAGAAGCTTCATTAAAACTGAACAAATCAGTCTCCACTTTACTGTAATTGTAAAGCTAAGAGTTATGCCCTTTGAACTGTCTGTCCAGTCCTGATAACTGTTATTGGTGCAAAAAAGAATGAAACACGGCATGGTATGTTTCCAGCACTCCATTGACCTCAAGAATGGAGAATCGGGGAAAATGATCTGGACAATTGCTAGGAGTCTGATTGTTTTTGGTAACGCAGGATATAAAACAGCTTTTTTTTCTAACTTATTTTTATAAAGTGATAGCTCTCCTCAAATTAAAAAGTTCTCCCTCATCTACTTTTCATCAATCAGCTTTAAAAGTGTTTCTCTTGAATGCTTTCCTCTACTTCCATCATTGTGTTTCTCTTGTTTGGTGAGCTTTCAAATCAATATTGAGACAGGTTTTATACCAGAAAACATGCAATTTTTTTTGTTGTTTGTGACAATTTATACATTAGATCCCATGTCAATAATGCTTAATATATGTTTTTGCTCTAAATTTTTACTTTTGTAGATATTTAAAGTTGATTTGAATTTTTTCTTTCAAAACCACAAAATTACAAGAAACTGTCAGTTTTACAAATCTTTAGACACCTCTGGAATTAAAATAGAATGCAACTTCTTGAAACGATCCAAGCCAATTGCAGATGCTGAACTGCAATCATTTTATTAAATAACCTTAATCAAAATGGAATTTTAAAACATTCAAAAAAACTATACAACAATAAAAGCAATAAAGTTTTCAATGTATCAATCTGAAGTGGAATGGGCTTTATTGCAAAGTGTGAGCAGAATACAAAATATTATAATACAGAGTAAAAGAATACAAAATAATTAGTAAAAGTATACAATTAGTAAAATATATAATACCTAAATATAGTTCTGAGAAAGACCAATGAATCCCATCCTGGAAAATCTGAGCTGTAGCAAGTTACAGCAATGTTGAGTCAGAATGAAAGTAGTGCAAAATGCAAGGGAAGGGAGATGGAGGGGGTGGGGTGCAAATGGAATCTTTTTTCTTTCAGATTTCAGTCCTCACCTCCAGCAGCGTTGGAGAGCATCTGCTACTGTGATTAGAAACATGGTGTAATTTCTCACGGCTCAGACTTTATAACCACATTACGTTCTATAGTGGCAACCATTCACAACTATGAACTTTATCAATTAACATCCATTAGTCGTACCATTTCCCCACAATAATTCTGCTTTGAGGTCCAAAACGCCTTCTAATGTGGGGATCTCATCAAGACCAGGTCTTTCTCTCCTCTGGTAAGTTGGTCAAAAAGTCACAAGACCAAAGGCAGGGCATTAAGTAATGTTCTATGACATTTGAGTTGTGTAAATTGAATATGCCTGTCTTTGCCCTTTTCATATTCAGATTTCTAAATATAGTATGGAAATGGGACACCGTCAAAAGTATGACGGCCTCTGGGCTGCATGACCTATTCACTGTTACTCATCACAATGAGATGAGTGCAAGTTAGAGGGAGACTGATTTACACATAAGTGCAGTCTTAACGCACACCAGCATTTTGGCACATGTTGACCTTTTCAGCGTTGAATAAGTAATGAAAGAAAAAAAAACCCAACACTAAATTCAAATTGAAAATTGAAATAAACTAAGAAGTAGGGCTCTTCGAATTACTAATGCCATTATAATAACTCAATTCCAGACTATTTAGAGACTATTACGAACAGATTACAAATAATGTTGGTTTTACAAAAAAAATCATACCGCTTTCATGGACACTTGAAAAGTAAACAAAAGGGACTTATGTGATATAGATGAGGAAGAGTTGAGGAAGAATCTTTAATAATCTTTTGCTGAGATTTTGAGCCATTTAATTTTTATTGATTTAATCTAAGTTGATACCATTTGTTTCCATTTGGATTCTGTAGTTTTTTCTTTAGTGATTCTGCCTCTCAATCACAGATGCTCATCACTAATGATAAAAACCCTCTGAAAGATTCCATTCATTATCACTGCAGCTTCAGCTCTGCCACATGCTATTTTAACTCTTTTCTGAGAGGGACCGAATGCTATCTGATTAATCAATTTTACTCTGAACATATTCTTGTGCAGTGGCCAAGAACGTGACTGTGAATGTCATCAGCCAGGGATGGGTGATGTATAGTGGCTAGAAACGCAGGTATAAAAGCATTTAGAGTTTCATTGTCTTCTGTATAAAATGAAACATATTAACAAACATAACGTGTGTAAAAATAATAACATGAAAATTTCTCTATTGAAAACCAAAAAAGTGCTTATAGAAAAACTAAGTGAACCCTCGAACTGAAGATAATGCAATTAATGAATACAATTAATACGCTAAAACATTCACTCTTTGGAGTTTGCTCTGCACAAAAAAGTGATTATGTGAAACAACAGCCTTCAGAAGATCTAAGAGCAACAATTGTTGATTTGATTAACACAAAAACCTGCATAAAGCTTGGAAAGTTATTTCAAAGATTTTCACTCATATACATCTAGACAAACAATTCACAAATGAAGACACTTTAAAAGTTTTTCTCTACCGAATTTGGTAGCAATGAATTTTCCTATTTTTTAAATTTTCCTAGCCAGATGATGGCAACAATGATGATAGTATTTTTTCCCGGTTTAATAAATCATCAGAAAATGTGCATCTCTTGTATAGGTGTATAAAATAGTTTTTATTAAATAATACAAAAAAAATTACATTGCTCCTGTAAGCAGTCCCTTAATATCAGCTTTCCAAAAAGAAAATGTTAATTGTCCAACATTAAAAGCATTTAAAGATAATAATATCACCTTAGTTCCACTTGATATGGGTGGACAACAAAGAGAAGGGAATAAAATAAAATAGTCTTACACACAAATGCAATTGTGAAAACTAAAATAAACAAACATATTTTTGCAGGGTCACAAAAATCTGCAAAAAGAATGTACTTCATTCTGGAGTGTATGCACATTTCAGCAGCATGTAAACACAGATGTTATTCCCTGGATTACTCAACACAAATCTTAACTTTTCCTTTGAGTATTACACTGTGACTGTCCCAGTGGAGGCCAGGAGGAGCATATGGAAACGAGGCTTACTGAGCTTAGGGGCTGAAAGAGAGACAACATATATTTGTGTAGTTGTATGGCAAGACAAAGTTCACTAAAGTATAAGCTTCAGAAGTTTCAGTTAGTTAGGTTCAGTCTTTAACTGAAGCAAAACATGTAGATAACCCACAAAGAGTCAAAATAAGAGTCTTAAAAAATTCTGTTAATAAAGTGGGTTTTCTCCTCTATCTTGTGATACAGAACAGCACATTACACTTAATAAATGTCAGTTTTAGGACACCTTTGGTTATGGCACATTGTTGGTAATCTACATATAATGTTTAGCTTGATTTAAAACTGATTTGGTAAAAGTGATCAAAGTTTCAGCGCTTTTTACCAATGTCTGTCAATGGGAGAGTTGAGAGCAGGACCTGGAAGCTAAGTGCACATTATGACTTAATAATCGTATACATTTTACTGACAAAGACTTATTTTACTGAAACAATCTTAAGTTTCAGTATGTTCGATGTTAAGACTGTCATTTAAACACTACAATTAAAAAGTTAGCCACAAAGCTAACAACACCAGGGTCTTAATGTATATTTGTGTGTAATATCTTCCAGCCTCTAGAAGGCAGCAACACAATGCGTAAATTCAGAGGCTTTAAAACAATAAAGAAAAAGCTGTCTTTCTTTTTGACATGAGCTGTGTCACAATTTCAAGTCTCTTCTGAGTGCGCATTTAAAGACCGCTTACATCACAACGCTGTGCAAATGCTGTCCCATTTCGGCAAAACTCAAAGGGTCCTTCAAATTATGTGTCCTCTTTTTCCTTGAATTTGGAAGTTACATGGCTTTTATATTTCGTGGTTATCCCAAAATAGATGATAGTTCTCAGATATCCCAAGATGCATTTTTTTTGTTTCATTAGAATAAACACAAAATAGCAAGCAAATACGTTTGAATTTGTATTTAAATGTAACAGGTTTTTTTTAAGGAAGTATTGTAGAGATTCTTTACATGCTGCAATTGATAACATTTTAATAAACATTTTAAAAACATGTTAATAACGCTAGCACACAATTAAATGTGATGTATGCTAACTGTTGGTACATGTAAGGAGCAGAGGAACTTATGAAACACCGTTGTCAGAATGAGGATAGACTGTCCCATTTATCAAGAGTTGATGCGATCTCCGGAGGCTCATCCTCTGAAGGATTCTAGAACTTGGATTGAGACACAGCTATGGTGAAGATCCAGTAACCCCACTATACGTAATGTGACATTTTTGTATTGTGATTAGGGGTGTAACGGTACGCTAAAATCGTATTCGGTTCGGTACAGTGTCTTGGAGAGCTCGGTTTGGTTAATTTTCGGTACAAAACAATAAGAGCTTACAAAATCTTTATTTTGAAAAGCTGCCAATACACAATAGAATTATGTATAAAATATATAAAAGTGACACATTTGGGTGATATTTTAAATAAATTGCACTCTTTATAAAGAAATACACATTTTTAAAATAAAAAATGAAATACTGCAACTAGTTAGGACCTGAAAACTTTTAACACTAGCAACAGCTTCAGCTTATATATCAAAAAACTAACGCTTCAAGTTTTAAGTTTTTGGGTAAAAAGATTAACCTATCCACATTTTCTGAAGAGAGCACAGATCTGGTTGCAATGACAATATCTCCAGCAGTAGAAAATGTTAGATGTGTTGCCTGCTCGATCTCCGTGGAACAATGTCGGCATACAACTTTAAATTTATCCACTCGTCTATCCCCGTTATGTATTTTAACAGAGAAGCCAAAGTGTTCCCAAACAGGAGACCGTAGTGAGGTGGGAGGGTCTTCAAGCTCTGGCTTCTCTTTCGCTGTTGCCATTTCTCACAGACTGTGCGTCACTCAATAGCGTCCGTGCAGAAACTCGCCTAGGAACAATGTTCCGCTGCACTTAATATCGCGCTAATAAAAAATGTATATTATTTAATTAAAAAAAATATACCGAAACGGTACACAAGTGTACCGAACCGAACAGGCCGCACCGAAACGGTTCAATACATCCCCGTGAACCGTTACACCCCTAATTGCGATATATTGTGCCACAATATATTGAAGCACTTCTAATTTTAAGTAATTCTAGAAATGTGTGTATTGGAGTCAAACAAAGTTTGTTGCTGCTTGTTATGTGAATTGATTGAAGTTGCCGTTAATGTAGAGTTTTATGTTTTATGCCTGTAGTTTAACACGACTCCAACAAAATTGATGAAAGGTAACATTATACGACATGTGCCACCCAAACAACCTCTAAACAATGCTGGACAAACTGTAAATATTTGGAGAAATAACCATTATTACTTTATAAAAGTTCACAAGCAATAAAGCATTATTCTTAAATCTAAATAAAATGAGTTGTGATATGACAACATGGTTCAGCTGTCTGATCACATCTCCTGCAGCGCACACATGGATCAATATCCAGCAGTGTAACATCTGAGAGCATTGATTTGTTGCTTGCTATACTTCACTGCTTTCACCGCTCTGTTCATCCCTATTTCTCGAATATACCCTCCATCCGCTTCCACTATCTATGAGGGACTTGCTGCTGCATTGGTGTCTTTTTTGTCGACCAATGCGTCTAATTAAATTATTTAATACATTACAAAAACACATATTTTCTTTGAAATATATACAGTGTCTGAGCAGAAAGATCAGTTTCTAAAGGAATCGTGTTAAAATGACAGGTGATGCATAAGTTCTTTATGACATCACAAGGAGTGCCCTGTTTAGACAGTTTACAACTGTGTGCTATGACTTTCTAAAGAAGCAATACAAGCTGAAGTGATTTACTTTAACAAGCTGTTAAAACATGGTATAGCTGTGCTTTAATATGCTTTTACTGGATGTAAATTCAGATTTTGCCTTGAGGCTACAATAAAAAGTAGCAAATGAAATAAAAGATCTTAAAGGAACAGCATTGTTCTTTTCTCCTGCACTGTAAGAGACTTCCCAGCAGTGGTGCATCGAGTGTTTACATGCTGCTAATGAACACAAGTCATGCTGTGACAGAACCTCAGTTGATCCTCGGGAAAACATGGATAACATATAAACTATAACACTGACACTTCAACCGCACAGCATGAAAAGGCTTCAGTGGAGTTTCAGAACATATGGCTTTCATGACTTTAGTTAAGCTGTGGTCCCAAGAAATGACCCTTAACCCTCAGAAGTCTGGTGCCTTTCTGAGAAGTTTTGTTTTCTGCTCTAATAAATTGTTTTTCTTTTTTTTGGCAATGCTTAATTTCAGCCCAGGTTCTTTTTTAAGAAATATTTTATTAATTACATTACACAATTATTCCTAAAATTAAAATTTCTGAAAATCCTTGAAATTCTGTGTATAAATTTACAGGAAAAATCTCAAACATTGAGAAAAAACATAAATGAAAAAAACAAAAACAAAAATGTTGATACAAAATAAAAAGTATAACCTCCCCAAAAAAGCAAAGACAAGGCCAAACAATGTGAAGATCATATAAAAGAACCAAGTGAATCCTTCGTAAACCTTATACACTGTTCCATGCACTTGTTGTGCCATTGTGTTTTTTATTTGTGCAGGAATTTTGAAAAACACGAGTCCAAATGACAGGTCTTGTATTTTAAAGGGTTATCCCTTATTTTCACCACCTGATGACACAGATTTGGGGTAAAATGAAACTGAAAGACTAATGTGCATTTTCCCTTATAAATTAAGTGTCATAACTCTTGAAATGTTTATTTAAAACCAAAAATATTAAAGCTAAATCTACACATTATAGTTAAACAATTGGTAGGTCGTGGCAAAACATCTCGTGTGATTGGCCTGCAGAGATTTCTAAGGGTTAATTTAAAAGAGACAAAACTCTTGTGGTTGTAATAATTATTTTCTTATAATGTATAACTGTTTTTTTTTGATAACTGTTCAAATCCTTAATGCAAAAGCGTAACTGAGTTCTAGTAATTCTCCAGACTAACAGTTTTTGTGTACAGAGCGACCTGACATTTGTCATGACCTTACCTTTGAATGTCTAAACTGCTAACTCTAAGTGTTTCTGTAAACATGTTTTTCTCATCTATTAATTTGATTTGTCATCTCTGCCCATATTAGAATTGTATTTAGGATTGATTGCCAAGCCCAAAGATTATGCGGCAATTCACTCGTCTCTAACTAAGCCTTTGCATCAGAAAATAAATGAGTTATATATTTTTTTGCCTCATTTTCGACCACTCTCTCATAAAACATTTTTCTTTTAGAAGCATATAAGAGATGATTCTTATCAGGACTTCACCAAAAGGTTTCGTCTCATGACTAATATGCTTATTCAAACCTATCCCGTTGTCCAGAATCATATGGATCTTAAGAGATCTAAACATTTAATCAAAGACCTTTTTACCATCCAGAGACTTTAGCTCAATCTTAATCATCATTGACCTGCTGTCTGTTTATACAGACACTGAAATGAAAAAATCATTTCCACGGCTGCAGCACATTATCAAAGCTACACAGATTGCACCATATATCTGGATAACTCTTTGCAGACAACTGCAAATCAATGTGCCTTTATCTTCTAGCTAGCAATTCTTTGGACAAATAAAGTGTTTTGCAGCTGGAGATCAAATGCTGCTTATACGGACGGGTCCTGCAGCATTCTCAGTGCATTTCAAGAAGAATGTTCTCAAATCAGTGGAAAAGGAGAATAATATTGTGTATCAGAGGAGAACATCCCTGATACCGGATAAATCAATATTGGGGGTATTTGGCTATTTCAACATGCTTTTGTTGTACTGTTAACTATTGCATTATAATAAAACCATTTAAGGTTCGGGAAATGAAATGTGTTTGACCTTAGTGAAGCTATTTCAGTAGTAGAAAATCTGCTCAAGGCTGAACTTTAAAAAAAAGTAGTGCTAATGCAAGGCGTAATGCACTTTATTTGTTCTGGCTCTCTCCCACCAAGCTTTTCTAAGCTGGTTTGTCAGCTTTTCTTAGTTGGCTCTTACAGGTGTTCTCATGACCTTTTACATGCTGAGAAAATGCCCATAACTTCTCCCAGGGAGCTCTAAGCTTTCTTTATATGTCTTGCCTTGATAGACAGCACACAAGATTTAACAATAAAGGGAAAGTTCAACTAGAAATAAAATGATTTACTTCCACTCATGTTGTCCAACACTTGCTTACTTTTACTGTTGGTGCCCGGAGAATGTTTACGAATCTTCTCCACAAAATAAAATGAACTCAATTTAAAGGGGTCATGACATTGTTTTATTTATAATAATATATTGTTCACATCGGTCTGTTTGTATGGGATTTCTTTAAAATTAAAATCACTTTCAATCTCTTCATTTTCTAGCCCAAATGGGTTGAAATTTTACATCGAAAAACTTTGTAACTACTCCCCAGTTACTCACTTTTTGGTTACTGATTTGCATATTCATGACGTGTTGCCAAAGTAACTGTCTGACAGTCACCGTAGATGTGAGAGCTTTTTTTTATTAACGCAACATTAAAACCATTGTAACCCTTACCTCTATAAGATAGAATCTGATCCTGAATCAGATGCAAACGCACCTTCACCCACAGTGGCATCGCCTAGTCAGGGCATATGGGTTTTTAGTCCTGAACGTTTTCTCGATAGTCTTAGATATTTTATCTCCAGAAGAATTTACACTAAAACTGTAGATTAACAAGCAACTAAAGAAGTGACTTCATTATGCCAAGACCAATCAGAGAAAAGGATTGCGTGGAGCATCTGTTTTTATTGTTTGATCTGATCTGGTGGGTTGTAAGTGCTTGGATTGAGTCAGAGACACTTTGAGAAAAGCAGAAACGATGGATATTAGATGGATAGATATTTTCAGCTAAATAAAACCCAGACAGAGATTCACGCATCTAGGGAGCCGCCACAGAAACAAGTAAATTATGAATTTAAGTTTTTGTTAAGTCATGACCCAAATGTGAGCGTTGGCTTCATCTAACTCAGTTTAATAAACATTTCATTTTTTGATGACAAGAAGAACAAAAATAAACAAAATTCAGAATTGAGTCTAAAATTGCTTACATTTTTCACCGTCATGACAATTATGTGTTCTTACAGGTTGTGCTTGTACTTAGCAGGTAACTGCCCTTAAATCTGTAACTATTCAAGGGATGTCAACACTTTCTAGTTGCTTATTATGGTCTGGGCTCAGCCCTGAATGTTTTCAGGCCCAGGAAACTCCTGTTCACCACAGTTACATCGAATGTTGGAGCCTGTTTATATACCAACTTCATTTACTGGTGTTACACACGTGTGTGTTGCTCCATCTTTCCCTCTATTTGTTCCCGGATATCATGAGAAAAGACATTGCTTTGTGGATAGCACTTCACTTCCGGGAAGAGAAATCAGGCCTTTCATGTCCAGCTTTGACGTAACCATTTGTTTTTAAAGAAACTATTTTTTTGTTGTTGGGGGAAGCCCATGTTTCGATTTCTGCTTTCTTATAAATAACTATGAAAGCCACTAGAAGGCTCCACATGTCATGACTTTAAGAAACTATTTTTGAGGGTTTTTTTTGGCGTGTGAGATGCTGTTTGTTAAACTAATGTTTTCAGCTACAGTTTAAAACCTTTTAGTACAGAGACAGAGCCCCTGAATAAGTGAATAAGTGACCCCCTCTGTAAATGACAGCTGCCGCAGGGACTAGAACTAGGGAAGCTTTTCATCACAGGGACAGCCCCTGTTAATTATTTGTGTACGTGGGTTGCACCGAAAGAGCTCTTGGATGCTTTTCAAACTCTGAGCAGCTGCCTTTAGGGATTTTGGCGCAGTAGCTTTTTAAAAATAAGAGCATCTTCCTAACACTCCAGGATAATTAGCAATGAGTTTGCAATCAAACGTGCAACAGCAATCAAAGATACAGGGAAACAAGATGGTTGAGGGAAGAAAGAGATCAGGATGATAAAACATAATATATTTTTGGTTGGGGTCTTTCTATTTGTCTCTCTTCAGTGCCAGAAGCTTGCATCAAAATTCAGATATAATATTTGATTCCCGCTATCTCGCTCACTCTGTCTCATCCACAAATTTGCTGATGACCTCAAACTCAAGGTCCATGCTGCTGACAGCTGGATGTTACTTTATTATTTTTGACAGTTATTCAGTGTGACACAAATCTACAAAATTCACAAAATCAAATATGAACAATGGCTGGTTCATTTTTAACATGCAGCTCAAGAAGACCCAGGACCAATTTACATTTTACTTTTGACTCTTTTACTTTTTTTTTGTTGCTGGGATGGAGGTTATTTTATGAGTCGAAAACTTTTAACTAGCTGATTTCTTCTCACTGTGGTTCTTAAACTTTTTCTTTCAGGCTTTCAAATGTTGCAACAGTCATTAATTGGCATATTTTTTTTACACGAATGTTATAGATTTTTAGGTCTTTGTGACCTGGCACTGTACACCAGAGCATAGTTTAGATTTCTTTGAACCTACTCTGGTGCCTTTTTTGGCATATTGTACATTGTCAAAAAACAATACAAGCCTTATATAAACACATAAAACTACTGATCTTTTTTTCTCCACATACTTTTCTAAATACAGAGAAAATGGTATATTCATTCATTCATTTTCCAACCTGCTTATTCCCTTTTTTGGGGTCATGGAGGTCTGCTGGTGTACATCTCCAGTGCACATTGGGCGAGAGGTGGGGGTACACCCTGGACAGGTCCATCGCAGAAAAATGGTAAATGTTCCCTCAAAATGCAAAATGTCAAAAAGTTTCTCAAAATGATTTAAAATGTGATTTTCTTACTTTTTAGATTCACTTAAATGCACACAAAAGTTAAAAAAAAGTTTAGAAAATGGAAAATACTGAAGTACAATGTCATTCCTCTATGGTGGCTGAGAAAGACCGGTATAGTTACAAATGTAACATGATTTTAAGATCCTATCCAATTAGCCCTTCAAAAGTTTTAGATTTTTTTTGTACGCTAGAAAATATCTAAACTTCGGTGAGCTTTTATTCTTTACTAATTCTTCTCATGTTTGTATCCTTTGCTATATTAGATGCTGTAAGGTGTCTTAAGTTCCACAAATAATAAAATCTATAACTTTTATTCATTATTATTATTTATTATTATCATTAGTAACACTTTAATTATTTCATATGCTGTATAAAAATTGCAAACAAAGAAGCGTGCTGCAAATAGAACAGACCACAACATAAGTGTTTCAAGATAACGAACCCATCCAGGATCTGTTTTTTTTTCTTTAATCATCCTGTTCAGAAGATTTTGTTGTGTGATCCTCATATCTATATGATATCCCTCCCCTGCAGACTCATTGACATAGATGGTTTATTTAAGATGGTTCATTGTAATTAACACCCCTTAAAACTTTTCTGTTGAGGTCTGTGTTATTTGCAGAACCTCTCTCTAATTCCAGGATGATAATTTTTCTTTGCCATCACATTTCTCTATTTGCAAGTGTTGAATGATTTGCAGATTTTGTTTTAACATTTAATAATGGAAGTATTTTCTATTCTTAAAATGCTGTGCAGTTTATTTCTGACCACTAAAAGACACTGGTTTGGGAACAGTTAAAGATCTAAATAGTGCTTTGTGAAATGTATTTTCATGTCATTAAATCATCTTGATATTTTAAGTATCTTGTGTCAGGATTTTCATGCCACATGTTTTTAATAAAGATCTGAAAAGCTAGTGCACTTCTAATTCTAAATAAACGTGTGAAATAACACATGCAGCATATTAACTTGAAAGATGTTTATTCAGCAAATCTGAGTCATATCGGAGTCTCTTTGGAACTTGTTTGTCAGATTATACATGCTATAAAATAAACACTGCATGAAATGGCAATTTGTGTAATGTCAAGGCGATATAAGTAAATACCTATTACTAAGGTTTTCTTTTTAACAAAATCCCCCTCAAAACAAAGAGTGTATCTAATTTGCCTGAACATCTGTTTGAGCATCTGGGCAATTTATTGTGGGCATATAGATGGTGCATTACTAATGCCCATAGGTATTGGATTAAAGTCTTAAGGATAACTTTTCTTGACTCTGTTTTTTGGCCTTCCATGCATGTTTAGTTTGTGGCAAATAACTTTTCTTCATTGTAATCTTCAAGTTGACAGCCATCATAAAAGATATAAAGCCAAAGGAGTATTTGTGCAGCTTTCATCTCCGACATGCATTTCTCATGTTTCCTGGAGAGACTTTCCATCTTTGACTTTCCACTGATTTTTTTTCTCTCTTGTTCTCATTCATTAATTATTTTCTGTGCACTCACACTGACCTTTTCTTGTGCATGTACTCTGTGATCTCTGTATGTCACATTTGGCATGCAATTCTCTTATAGTTGCAGGTTTTCTCTGCATCAGTTGGTTTTTAGCGCACTAGACCACTCACTCAAGGACAGTCTCTTGACTTTCCAATGGATTTCACCATCTCTTTCCATTTTAATGCTATCATTCTGCCATGACAGCCACTGAGCTGGTTCAGGAGAGACGAATCACACATCAGATCCATCATTTGTCCACCACTCTACTTTTCTTGACAAACTACTCCTAGTTTGAATGTTTTTGGAGACAGGAGCCCATTTCCATCACCAACCCTAACTTCGGCTGTCTTCTATCTTTCACAGCTTAATGTTCACGTTTACTGTGAAGGAATGGTAGACAGTCACTGACTTGGGATTCTTTCTGCACTTACTTTCACACCGTTTCCAGGAGCTCTTATTTGTGAAGATTTAATATGTAGAACATTGTCGAGATTGCCCCTTTCAGTCTTCAGGTTTTATAACTGCATATTAATATTGGATTGCAAATCACATCCAGTTCAAACATTGTATTGATAATTATTAAAATCCAAAAAAGGTCAAACCTGAGACATCATAAGTAATCACTTTCTATAGTTACAAGTGGTAAACTCCGTAAATGTAGCGTAAATGTACCGTGGTGCCCCCCAAATTGTGGCCAACATACAATTTCACTCAATTTTTTCTTTTTCAAAAAAGCAGAGTTCCGGATGAAAAAATTCTAAATGCTAAAATAAAAAATTCCTAACTTTTAGATTCAGATTCTGTCAATAATACTTACTATAATGATGATAATACTTATCTTACTGATGATAAATACTTACTAAATACTTATTGTAATGGTTGCTGTGCTTTTTGTGCACTAGACAGTTCAATATTATACAATAAAATATAAACTGTTGTACTGAATATGCAGTCTAACACAAATAAAACCTAATGAACTCGAAAGTTTTTAGCCCAAATTTTAAATCCACAGCAGTATTCTTCCATCGGAGCTAACATTTGTTTCCCAAATAATAGCAAATGGTTGATTTGAAATTAAATATTTAATATACTACTTTTTGATTCATTTTTAATAAGTAAACCAGAGAGTATATTTTAATAACATAGAATTAGAACTATTTCAGAGAGGCAATTCTTTCATATGTGAAAGAGAATAGCACAGACAGAACATTATAATGCCATGCGACAGTATGTCCAGGGATACATTGCTAAATGGTTAATCAAAGCAGTTTATGTTATATCGGGTAACTATGACCTTGGCTCTGCATCTTG
Source organism: Danionella cerebrum (assembly GCA_007224835.1). Classification (NCBI taxonomy): domain Eukaryota; kingdom Metazoa; phylum Chordata; class Actinopteri; order Cypriniformes; family Danionidae; genus Danionella; species Danionella cerebrum. The sequence continues at coordinate 727,097 of SRMA01025441.1, read as the reverse complement.
GCTAAAGCACAAAATGGCTAGACAATTCCAAAACCTGCAGCCGAAACATTTGGCTTTTGCAATAATATGTGCAAACAGTTTTTTTCCTCACAGCCGGCTGTAATTAGGAATGTATTTACTTTAGAAACTACTACACTTGCTTCAAATCCATTTGTGGGTGAAGATTCAGGAAATGTCAAGCCTTTGAGCACTTCTCTACACCCCCAAACGTCATCCACATCCACTCTCCACTTCTACAGCACTCCCACACTAAATGATGGAGCTGTGATATTGACGACATTGGAGAAATAGCCAAGAGCTCTAGTTAGGAAACAAGAAGCTGAAAATAAACCAAGAGAGATTGGGTTGTTTTACCGATCTGGAGCCATGACTTATCTTGGATCAAACTGGTCTAAGAGACAAAATTTACTGAATGAAAGCACTAAAGCCCTTTTTAGAAAAACTGTTGGAAATGTGTGAAGACAAATGCTCTATTTGGTAAAAAAACAATGGGTTCTATAAACTCTAATTTTAATCTGAGTACAACCATATCTTTCTAAAGGGGGAGAAATACAAACGTTTACACATCTTAACAAAATGTTTGATTTCTTGGCCATTTTTTTCAAAAAATATGAACAGAAAAATGTAAAAAAACAAATGTAAAAAAGTTTTCAACGACACCCTGAAGTCTCTTGGGGTAGTTGTCAATGAGGTTCTTTATCTTCTCTGTTGGTAAAGCAGCAAGTGATTGGGAGAGCAAAATATTTCTATTTTTACTGACAGTACATTTTGAAATGAAAATATCTTAACTGCTATATAGGGATGTAATATCAAAATAAATGGAAATCGGGAATATTAGAGCTGTAACCGGGCCTAAATAGTTCGACCCAGCCAGACCCAAACCCAAGCTCCTTTACCGTCTTATTTATGAGCCCGTACTCGAACCCAAGATTATTCAAATGAACTTTTATGAGTGCATATAATAGAGTAGAAACCATGGCTGAAAGTGGAATCTCAATTATGCACTGGTCACTTGTCAACGTAAACATAATAAAGCTATTAATAAGATCTGGGTTGAATACATGGCTGAAACGATAAAAGTATAAAAAATACCCACCAAAAAAACCAATACCAAATACCAAAAAACTAGTTCCATGTTCAATGTTCTTTACCTGAACTGACTCCGCTATGAGGCAAATTGAGTTTTTTGAGAGCAAATTGAGATTAAATTGAGAATAATGCCAATTTCTGGACAATAATTGTTTCCTGGTAAAAGCTCTCAACCAAAGCCTCAAGTTACTATGGTTACCGGCCGATTGATATTATAAGTGAACAAACCGAACTGCAGGAACCTGTGCGACTATATGAAAATGCACCTGCTAGCCAATCAGAATCCAGTATTCAGACAGACCATTTCATGAACATTTATACTGAAGGTAATCTCCAGAGATGAGCTTCTATTTCACCTCTTCTGCGTCCATTTCCGTGTCTTGATGTGAACCCACATGTGAAGACCAGTTGTAAAATCTGTCAAGCCGATCCTGTTTGTTATGGAAGGAATGTTTCCCCTGTTGTCATGTGATGATTAGCAGAACTCATCTTCTTGTTTTGCACTCTTCTTAAGATGAATCCTGGAGGCAGCTCCTCCTCGTTTCTCATCCCACTGACACATACATGAAGGATGAAAAAGTTCCCATGACTGGGGACACACATGCTGTCTCCAGGCTAATTTGTGTCATTTCCACTGCTCTCCATCTCTCCCTGTGCTATGACATGTCTCCTCAGGGACTCAAGGGAGAACTCTGCTTCTTCACCTGGCGCATCCTCTCACAGTTCTTCACTCTCGTCTTTCTCCTCCGCCTCTTTCACACTGCAGCAGAATTCTGTTACACCACAAAAAATGGACAAGATTTAAAAAGTGTCTGACACGCTTCTCTGTGCATTTTTTGGATAACTTCATTGTCCTTTACTTTAAAAATCTCATTTAGACACTGAGCTGTTTCAATTTGCAAAACGTTATGCAACAAAGTATGATTTCTAATCATGACATTGCAAAGCAAAAATCCAATAGAGATGCGAGAGATTTGTGCACTTGTTATATGTAAAAAATTAACCTTTATGTACTAAACTAGAAAAGAAATAAAGGTGATGAAACAATGCTAACACATAAATGTATCGGCCCAATAGTGCACAAGACCACTGCAGACCAACTCCGCACACAATGCTACTGCAAATAAAAATATATATCTATCTATATTTTATTTTTTATTTGTGTTTTGATTTGTAGGAGTGTTTTAGATTTGCAGTCATGTTTTTGATTTGCAACGGTTGTTTTTGGGATTGTGGGGGAAATGGTGTACCCGGAGCAAACCCCGCAAACACAGGGAGAACATGCAAACTCCTTTCAGGAACTATCGACGATGGATATATCATAGTAAACACATTTTATATTTAAAAATGTCTGTTTCATAAAAAAAACATTCAGTGTGCCTTTTTATTCATTACTTAATTTCAGTGTTAATACATGTTTTTAAGGCCAGTATTTTATTATGATATGCTAATGAAAGTAAAATAATCATAGGCTTTTTTTTTTTCACTGCAAGTACCAGTACTGCAAAAATGTCTATTCAAGATGCAGTAAAAATTTTTAATCATGTTTCATATTTGCCAGTTAATAGCCTCACTTAGTCCGAGTTGATTGGCCACATGAGGCTCATTACTTTTAGGGATTATTCTTCATCATCTTCTGCTTTAAGATTCAACATGAAATCAGTGCAGTTGAATTAAAGCTCATGAACGCTTGAAAATGTAAAATATTAGGTTATCACTTTAAAACTCTGTATGAGTGTGAGTTTTATTAGATGGGAAAAAAAGTCTGATTATAAAACTATAATTATTGGAAGGAGTAAATTGAATAAATAATTAAACAATGATGAATTTACACACTGACCAATCTCTGGCATACACAGTAAGCTTTGAATGGTCCCACAATGACTGGACAAACTCTGGGTTCCAGCCAAGTTAATAACCTATAAAAAAACTGATGTTTGCATTAAAGATGATTCCACATGATCAGGTCGTCTTTGGTGAAAATACACTATGCCAGATGTGCTGAATACTAAACTTTTACATACTTTTATTTAGAGCAAAACCACTTTCCATGTGTTTATAAGGTGTTACGCGCATCCCAGGGAAAGCAAGAACTGACAGAAAAAAAATATGTTCATTCAAATGTAAGTCGCTTTGGATAAAAGCGTCTGCCAAATACAGATGCCTTGTTGTTCAAAGCAAAGGAAGTAGTGCCAAACCTGACCCAGAGACTTCAAGTGAATGACATTTGCTCAAGTGACAGTTCCATTATATGTTCATATTTGCAGGATAAACTCCCCACAGTGTGAATCTTCTCCTGAGGCCGTGGACATATACTTACTTGACATGTCTCATATACAAGTTGCAAATGTGCTTTATTTCCTGTGTCCAGCTCATCGATGTCCCTTCAACTCTTTTAGGTCTGTCCGAATCAATGAATCAGTCACTAATGACGCTTTTTAAAAGTGAAGTTACAAGTTTTCTTGGCCTTCTGCCCCCACAACTATCAATCTCTGTCACAAGGGAGTATTTTGTAAGCCTTTTCAGTGTCTCACTCACTTTTAATGAATTTCTTTTCGCAATAATTCATGTCAGATTGATCAGAGGGTGCATGGTTCATTTGATAGAGAAACAGGGAATCGAATATTGTGCTGGAGTCAATATTGAAACCTGACAAGCTAATTTACTGCATGCAGGCTCCATTCTCTCGTTTGGTCCATACACTACAAGTTCTTTATAAGCCCACAGTTTACAGACGACATGTTTGCTGAACCTAATCAAGTCTGCATTTTCAATCATCAATTTTGTCATTAGATTTGTATGTTATAGTATTTTTCTTCAAGAAGCTCAGGGTGAAACGGCGTTAAAAGCTAAATGGAGTTTGCATGCATACGGGTTAGACTACAGGATTTTTTATGCATTATCTAGACATCACATTATTATTATTTTTAATTTTAAAGTATGTTCTACACAGCAAAAATTAAAGAATGGATTTTAAGGTGTTAATCTGAGTTGCTTTAAAACGCTCTGTGAGTTGTTTTAACACTTTCAGAGTTAAGTCTTGCTCTGCTCTGGTTCTTTTCAGAGTTGGTTTAACAGTGTTAAAATAACCCATTTAAAGGCGCAATTACACTCCACCCACTTGGTTCCTTTGTTGTCTAGTTTGATGGTGTTTGGCGCAATGTTGGATTGCACTAGAATATAAAGCTGGACTTGTGTTTCATAGTGACAAGCTAAATGAAATGCATATTTTTATGTGAAATAAACCACGTGTGTGTTGTTCAGTGAGCACACAAGGTGCTGCAAAGTGAGGTCAGATGCATTTTAAAAATGTCAGAGCTAATGAAAGTGTAAACAACTTCTTTTTCCTCTTTTGATTAAAATGCATTTTATAAATACAACATGTATAATTGTTATAAAAACATTATTTTATTCATAACATTCAGTGTAAAAACGCTGTTGAATTAAGATTCAAACAGCATACAATGCTTCTAATGAAAGTGTATACATCTTCTTTTTCATGTTTTGATTGGGAAGAAGTTTCAGTTCATTTAAAATTATTTAGGTACTCCTTTTTACACCCTATATAATGTAATTTTAAACACTTTTAGTGCCAAAATAACTCTTTACATTGTTGTTTCAGAGGGGTTCGAAGCATCTGTGTTGATGTTATCACTTCTCTGAAGTTATTTAATTAACTCTGTGGTTGCTTTAGAAAGTTAGATCAACACTCTACCTTTTGCAGTGTATGATTTGAATTGTTAACCATTTATTTTACATTTTCAGGGTAAAATATTGCAATATAAATAATGATAATGTATATTAAACATTGTGTGGATTTGTTTCAAACGATAACATAATTTTATAAGGAATTCATATTGGTTTCTGTCTGCAAATTGTTTAATAGAAGCTAAAACATTTACATTTATTCACAGTTTTGCATCAGGTTTTTTTGTTGCTTAGATTTTTTTGCAAGTAATTAATGTGATAATGTTTTTTCAGATAAATTGTCTGTAAACCCTGGGTTAATATTAAGCCATTGGTTAAAAATCCCAATAGATCTGCAGTTTCTGAAATACTCAGACCAACCATGTCATTTTCAAAGTCACTTTTGTCACATTTCCTTCCCCCTTTTGAGTTTGAACTGCAGCAGATTGTCTTGACCCTGTCCTGATGCCTAAATGCACTGAGCTGCTGCATTGTGATTGGCTGATTAGAACCCGTGTTAACCAGCAGCTGTTTAGGTGGATGGTGAGTGCTCATATATATACTTTACTATAGTTAACAAGTGAAATATTTTAATGCAATTCAATACAGATTGATCTGTTTGTTTGTAGGTCATCTCATGATGTAACAGGGCATCAGAAGTCAGGGCTGAATCCCGACAAGCTCTCTTTTGATCATTTTTCCTTATACTGAAAGATATATATGAGCCCATATGTAACAGATGTCATATGGAAGAGTAGACATCGGCCTTAGAGAGAGAGAGAGAGAGAGAGAGAGAGAGAGAGAGAGAGAGAGAGAGAGAGTGTCACAGTGAACAATGAGCCATAGAAGATCAGCCCCGAGTCGCTTTCTTAGCACGTCCAAAATCTCAGCTCTTTATTCACTGACAGCATGGAGATTGAAGCACAGGTCTTCAAAGGCTCTTTATTTCAGAGGACGATCAAAGGAAGCTCACAAACGGCAGGGTTTCGTTTAGATGATTTCAAAGATGTAAATGCTATGATGCTGCATGCTGTTTCTGGGGAAAGCTCCCAACATGCACCTTTTCAGAAACTACAAAGAGACAACAACATGGATGCACACATCCAATACTATATTTTTATAAACATGATCTTTCTTCAGGGAAATGACATTTGTGACCTTTTTCCTCCATATTTTCATGTCTTTCAGTATGCTTGAAAATGATTGAGATGGTTTTAAGCAGGCTTGTCATGGATTAGGGCTCACAGGAAGAGACAGACTGGTGAAGAGATATTTGCTTACAGAGAAAGCATAATAATGCCCACAGGGGAACACAGGAATTAATGAGGTAAACATAGAGATCATATGGTGGCAACACTAGATTATTTCAGGGAATACAGCTGAGACAAGGATGAGCACAAGGAGATGAGGAGCCACAGGAATCAGGAACATCAGGAGACGAGGGACCACTGAGTGTAAGAGCTTCACGTGAACTGGAGATCTGATGTGTGACTGATGTGACATAGAAAGGGGCTGCGGAGAAGTGAAGGTGAAATACACAGGGACAGATGGAGGATGGAGGGAGTGGCGGTTGGAGGGGACCAAAACCAAAAGCCTTCTTACAATAGGAAAAACATCCAGCCAACCAACCACCAACTTATCCACCCAACCACCATTTAACCATCCATTCAAGTACCAACCCATCTATTTAACTACCAACCCATCCACTCATCCATCCAACCACCAATTCAACCTTCCATCTTTCCATCCACCCACCCATCCATCCATCCATACACCCAACCAGCAACCTATTAATCCAACCTCCAACTTATCTATCAACTTATCCATCCAACCACCAACCCAGCCATCCAACCACCAACCCATCCACTCATCCATCCCTCCACCAACCCATCCACTCATCCATCCAACCACCCATTTAACCTTCCATCCTTGCATGCACCCATCCATCCATCCATCCAATCGCCCATTCACCCGACCATCCTTCCATCCATCCTTCCAACCAACAACCCACCCATCCACCCAATCACCTACAGCAACGTCTGTTTGCCTGGTGGAGGACACATGGATTAGCAGTTGGAATCCGATTCAAGCATAGAGGGATCCAGTGTCCATCTAGCTGACAGGCAGCAGCAAAACTTACTACGTGACTCTTAAGACAGAACAACCAGAAACTATTTGAAGTTTAGCAAATAAACAATAAACAATATTTTTTCTCATTAATTCTCCTTTCAAGTAATATATTTTACTAGTGGGATTTTTGTGTTTGTTTGTGTGCTGATATTTGCTGTGGCTATGTGATTAGTGTGCCAGGCTGATGTGTGTGTTTGAGCAATTCAGCCATGAAATTGATCCAAGCTTTGAGTGTTGCACTTGTCTTTAAGGGAAAAAAGAGAGAGTATTACTAAAGCAATGAGAGGTAGCCATGCCGTCAGCCAAAGCACGGCTGCATGACACTGAGCACGATTTAAATCATAGGCTTAAGTAAGGGCCAGCAAAACGCAGCTCTTATTATCCATCTCTGTTTAACAAATACTGAGGTGCTATTTTAGATGTCAAAATGGCATGAATTGTGGCTTTTTATATTCTATAATTGTGCACATTAATTTCATGCACGATGGCTCTTATTTTAGAGCTGAGTGCTTGTGGGCTGTGTATTATAGGTTTTATTCAAACGTCTGTTTTAATGAGAAGATGGGAAATTGTATGGTTGCTTTTATGTAAATGCAATTGCGAATTATTAAAAAGTTATACTGGTAAACCATGAAAATGATTTCTGCTCATGACGAAAGAACAGACCGAGTGTTCAAATTGATGCGCTTTTTGATTATTTTTATTTATCGTTTTGCAGTTTGAGGAGTTCAAATGAAAAAGTGTAGTCCAATACTTGGAGCATATCTGACTACATTACCCAGCATTTCTTCCATAGCATTTTTATAAGACTTTTCCAATGCAATCAAACGATTCTGGATTAGTTTTGTAGTATTTCTCTGATCATTTGGACTATTTTGTGTGTATTACTGGTGAACAGTCCTTACTCTCCTTACAGTCCCTAACTGTAAACCTTACTGGCTGCCACTGACCTAAACCTACACTCTGGAATTTGGGGGGTGGCACGATGTGTCTGTGATTTTAGGATTCAGAGTTATAACCAAAAATCCATTCCTCAGATTTGGGAATATCGTCAAGTGAACAAAATGGCAGCAGGTGCTTGGGATTGGGTCGTCAATATTTGACTGTAGTATAAGGCACTTTGTGAGGCAGTGCAATGATACATTTTTTTAGGACATATTCTGTTTGTGAAGTTGGAGATTTAGTCAGAACTAATGGTGTTCTCAATGCTGAGAAATACATGCAGATATTAATTCATTGCATTTATTTCTTTTGGGAGGCATATGATTGGCTAGAAATGTATCTCGGCAGGACAATGGCCCAAAAATCACCTAAAGTGACGATACATATAAATATTGCTCAGTTTAAATGACTAAACCCCACTACAACCTTTAGTTTCCTTTCAGAATCAATATTTTCACTCAGATACCACACTACAAAACACTCCCTCAAAATTGGGAAAATGGTTTGCGAAAAATATTAGTTTATTTGAACGCATAACTTATTCAAGCCAATGGTGCAAACATTAGTACAGCCAATAATAGTCTTAGGAAAAACACTCCCCATGGAAGAGAAATGTCACAAAATCTGAGAAAGCAATTACAATTTTTACACCAAAAAGGAATTTTTTTTTTATTACAAATCAGTCAAAACTGTTGCAAAAGTGATCCAAAATGTGCTCTCCCTCACATTCATCTGAAGTCACTAAATGTATTATTCAGACATTTTATTCTGGAGAATTCGTCTCTCACCACCTCAGAGCAAATTCCCATGCACACATGTACATGTGCGCAGCAGCCTCATTATGAAGATACATCACACTTACTCTATCACTGTGGGCATCATTCTGCTGAGGTTTAATCAGCATTCCTCAACCTGATCTCCTGATCTGGCAAAATAACATTGAGAATTTGCAAAAATACATTATTAATTCTCCACGAGGCAAACCAGGAAGCAACCCCTCGACAAACATTCCATTCATTATTTTCAATTCTTATTTTTCATTTCCTGTAGTGCACCTGAGCCACCTACTGTTCCTCTGTGCCCGGACACCCCGCTCCACCACAACACCCCCAGCTCGCTTCACCAGCAGCCAGTCAGCAACTGAAATCATATCTGCCAGGAAATCATTTTGAGAACATCACAGTGGAATCGAGCTCTCTGGCTCGGTGTGCGTCATTTAGAGTGTGTCTTTCTGTGTGAATGTGAGACACTTCTCTTTGTACACCTTGCACACAAAACCATTCCGCTCTTCTGTGAGTGAGAGAAAGATCGAGAGCCAAAGTGTGTAATCACTAGCTCAGATTCATCCATTTATTCATTTTATATCTAACTATTCTACGAGACTCCACAGAAACATTCCATAGGGTTAAAAATCTTTATAGCGAGAGACCATATCATATGTTCTCCACACCTTCTTTCTTTTACACATTCCAAATACATTTATATTTATTTTTGTAACATAATTTAAATGGGCTCCCACATTAAGAAGCATATTTGAAAGCATATTTATCCATTGTTAAATGCAGAGAGTTACATTTTTTTAAACAACTGTTAAAAGAATAACAAATACGCCAATGGTTTTCCTTGATTTTTCCTAGTCAGTTGCTTGCATAAATTTAATCATTTAGAGGAGTGCAACAGCTAATAAAATGCAGTCATTGCTGAAGAACACATCGATCCCACTGGCTAGTGGCAAATGTCCTGGAATTTAATGAGGATGTTTTTGTGCTCCATTCCGTGCCAATGCTATCTAATTCACATCTGGATAAGTTTCCCCTACGACACATGAAATCCCACAAATCTGGCAGTAAACACTAGATCATGTTTTTTCCAATTGCACCTGCTGTAAAGGATCTTTTTTACCTCCAAAGTATTCGCACGAGTGACACATGCATTCATTTTATCATGATTGGATTACTGTAAATCTCTGTATCTTGGATTTAATGAGTCAACTCTTTACAGACTGTAGAATACCGGAGCCAGATTTCAGAGCATATCTCTCTAACTTTCACCAGAGTATGATACCCGGTCTACCCTTTACATATCCGTCCAAACAAAGCCGTTAATCCCATATTTTTTGTGTTTGGGAAGTGGGGTTTGTTGTGGTCGTTATGCTCTGTCGCTGATTTATTTACAAAGAGCAAGTACAATGGAAATGAGGGCTATGTTTACTATCGTGGCTCCCTGCATGCACAGAATTACATGCAGATGTTTCCTGTTTGATCACTGAATGGAGGCCCCTGTCTTTTTGCAAACATCAATGTTGAATACTCATTTTATATATGAATCAACATATAAGGTAGAGTCTTTACAGCGGTTCAGTGGTTTTCGAGTGTCCTTTTGCATGTAGTTTTTTTTTTAAACAAACATGTGAACGAGATTTATTTTGTATAGGTATCCCACTCTAGAATCTTTCCCCCTCACCTAAATCTCTCACCCCTCCACCCCCTTTCCTTTCAGCACCCTCCTGTGCTGATGTAATTAATGCAAACTGGTCCACGTCACAACAGGTGCTCACCCCCTGGAGATAACAAAACTTAGTCCAGCTAAAACAAAGCAGTGTAGCATTTAACATTGGCTACAATATTGTCATTGTGTGTACTTTTCTGTAGCTTGTGATTTGGTCACCATCTGCAGTATTTTTGACCGGCATCGGCATCATTATTGACCATTGGAATTTTTTCCCAAAAATGCATAAAATTCCTTCAAAAAAATAAATAAATTTTAAAAATCCCATTTCAATGTGGTTTAGTTACTCTTAGACCACTAATTTAATATGGTATATATTATAATGTACATAACAGTATAAACAGTATTGTCATTGTATAAACAGTACTTTTTTTTCTCAATCAATATAACAGAACATTGTTTTTATATTTTGACGGAACTGTTTTAAACATTTGAAGGTTGTACATTGATTTAATTTGCTTTTATTTTTGCATGAAATCCCTTTTGTAATTTTTTTTTTACCGACTCGAATGATCTCATTCCTTATCTGTGACCCGTATGTGTTAGAATTTGTGATCATTTTGACTGCAGAGTCATCCTTTTGAGACGAATATGTGTCTGGGATCACCATGACAGCCTCTCCCTTTTGATGTGCACTCTATGATTACGTTTCATCTTCTGTTCCCAGTCCATGTTTAGAGGGATCCCAGTCTCCATGCGGCCTCTGGGAAAACTGGTGTGCGTGAAATTGAGAGGGGAGAGCGAGAGTGCAAAAATAAAATAAAAATACAAAAAGCAAAGCAGATACTGTGACTCCCTTTAGGCTGTGAATCTCGTGCAGTTTACAAAACTCACAAATCCAATTTCAGAATGGTATTTGCTGGCTACAAGCACATGGCCTTGAAATTGGATAGATATGCTGCACTACAACCCTCTTGCGCTCTTCATGCTTATCCCTGGCTGACTGTGTGCCCCTTTTGAGAAGCCACCTTACCATTCTGCACGAGCCTTGCTTATGTGTTATAGGTATATAGCACACAGAAGAATGTTGTTGAAATTCTAAATCATTACATCGATTTTGTTCCTGAATTTATTTAATTTTGCACAATAAAAGCAATAAAATGCAGTTTAACTTCATGTCAAATTTTAACACATGTATTGTTTTCAAATGTGGAAAAAACCCATGGCAAACAACATTTCACAGTTGCATGAATACACTCTCAGCAAAGTGACTGGAATTCATGGGAGCAGTTTGATCCGTATATTTCCCACAACCACCTGGTTTGATTCCATGGCAGTTTGGCTTCTTTCAGTTCACATCATAATTATGGTAATTATGAGATGAAAACCGAGATTCATTTGAGGACAAGAAGGACTATTTCTCCTACAGCTCTCATAACACAAGAGCGCAGCCAAATATTTAATCTCTTAATTAATTCTTTAATTTACTTTTATATACAGTTTTGAAAATGAACAGGGCTGATCACTCACTATAATCACACCAATTAATATTTAATCTCCCAAGTTAATGTTTAATTAGCTTTTATACATTTTGGAAATCTCAGAAATGATATTTCATTTATCTCAGGCTGAAGTTGTTCTAAAACATTTACTCCTTTAGAGTGCACACAATGTGAATTAATAATATTTGACAGCTCTCTTTGGAAGGTGTCGTTTTATGAAAATAATATACATCAAAGTGTACATACTGAACCTTTCAGGGGTTATGATGAAAGGATTTCGTTATTAGTTAAGCTAGTTTGTCAATAAAATCACATTCTTTGATGTGTCAATAATTCAGTCTTTTAGTTTACTTTATTTGACTATATTAAGTCAGTAATTACAACTTTGTCGCCCAAGATGAACTGCAAGCAAACTTTCGCTGTTTATCACAAACAACAGATCTTCATTAAATTAATTACTTGTTTATTTGAGTTAGTATTGATATCCAGGGGGCTTTTCTATACAACTCCTTCTTTGTGATAATAGGATTATTTGCAATTGTAATGTGTACAAATAGGGCAAATGTTGCTTGATGGCTAATTGGACTCTTTAATTTCAGAACACAGCCATTCTTATCTCTCTAAAGATGTTGAGCATGGTCCATGGGCCCAGGGAACAAAAGCATTTGTTTAAAGACACTTAAGGAGTTTGCGTGGAAGTGTACATGGATGTAAACGAGTCACATATAAGCAATTAGGTTTGTTGACGTGTGGCTCAAAAGCTGATTAATGTTTGCATTCATTGCTGAGTTTTAGAGACTCCACACAATATTATTTTTTTATGAAAGAGGCACTTTATTAAATTTTAAGACATTTTATTACTACAAACTATTTAATTACAATTACAGCACAATATCTAGACTGTAAATTACAATGTAGAATTCGGCTAAAAATTCTCTACAAATTTAAGGCAAAGTTTTATAATTTAGGGAGGGATTTTTCAAGCATGGCAACAAAAATTTTGTTTTTATGTATGAGGTGGGTGAGGTACATTAAAAGCTGGTGTTTTGCCTTTTGTTAGGCATAACAAAGGGTATATGCTTATAAAATTAATTTTCTTATTCAATTATAATATCAGATTTTTTTTTAAATTGTGTTTAAAAAACTGTAAAAATATTTTTATTTTGTACAATGCATTTATCTTTATTTTGCAAATAATTTGTAGTTTAAAGGGTCTTCGAGATAAAAATGCTGGAGCACAGTTAATTAAAAAAAGTAATTTGTTTAATGGTAGATGAATCAATGACTAAATGTTTACAAGCTCTGTTAAATATTGCTTTAAAAGCTGGGGCACATTCATGAAAAAGCTAACCCTGGGTTAATATAGGCAGATAAATGTGCATCAAATGAGATTGATGTAAAAGGAATGTAATAAAGCAATCTGATAAAGATCATTTAAAATATTTGAGTTCAAATTGATTCACATTTCACATTCTTTCAAACAATGTTTTATTTTTTTTTTTGCTTAGAATATTTTCTTAAATTGTATATTTTTAATGAAATGCAGCTTGGTTAAAGACAGGCAGATCAATGCAAATGTGTTGTTTCTCTGCAGCAGAATCAGATGGATTGATTTCCCAGCAGAAATATCTATTTTAAATCTATGGTATTATCAGTTTGATTAGCTGTACAAATATAATATTAAAAAGGGGAACTATGTCTTCTTCTGCCACGTCTCCTCTTGGCCCAACATCACAATACTTTTGCTCACTAACAGTAGTCACATGACTGTCAAAGACAGTGTCAGAGAGTGTTCGCTGCTCGACTTCACTGCTCATCATGATTGTATGCCTCAATAATCAAAGAAAAGGACCAAATCTGGAGTTATTTTACTGTCAACAATAAATAAGGGGTTGTCACAGTGGCTGGAAGGAGGGAGAGAGTGCACAGGATTAGCAGCTATAAAAACACTTTAATTCACTCAAAAGTTCTCAAGTATAAAGAAGAATAACATCCCTTAACGCGAATGACACTCACCGTTGATAATCAGAAGCAGAAGGACATCAGCAGGAGAACAGCAAATCTAATCCAGGAGAGGAGTGGGATCGTGAAAACCCAGTAGCCAGAACGCAGGAAAACACAGGCGCTCCAAGAAAGCAGGAACAGATCAAGGAGAGTCAGAGGGTGTGAACCAAATCACTATCAAAGAGGTAAGATGTGCATATTAAATAGGAAGTGCAGAACACTGATTGGGTGAGGAATAAACAAGGAGATTAGACACAGGTGTTGAGAATGATTGAGTAAGTGAAAAGAGAGAAAGAGAAAAAGAGAAACAGAGATAAGTGTGAATATTCTCTTGATCTAAAAAATATAAACCATTTAGCATGAAAACAACTATGTATGTACTTATATTACTTTGTAAGCAGATTTTTGTGTATATTTGATCTATGTTATTTCACAAGTTTTCGTCTAACAAAATGTTTCACATGTTTTAGTTCCCTTAGATTCAAATTTCCATTTTAAACTAAAAGTAAGACGCCCTGAGATTGACTGGAAACATGTACAGGGTCTTCCCCCTTTTTGACTCAGTTTAAGCTGGAGCTCCAGCAGATTGCTGTTGTTATAACTAGAAAATGGTGGGTTGAGATGCATAGATGAGTAGAAACACTTTTAACTGGCAAGTGAAGCACAAAAAATGTCTGCCAACTTGAAAACAATTTCCTCTAAGAAGGCTCATATTACTTATGCAAGAGTGGCTTGTATAGCAAATACAGAGTAAGTCTTGAAATGCAACCAATGTCATACAAACTACAAATAAGATGCAAATTATCATCACGAATGCTGAAATTACTGATGATTATGCGCATAAACCAGAAACATAAAGCACTTAGATTTCCTGAAACAAAATGATCATGTTTCCATTTGAATATTAAAGAGGATGGAGCTGTCATCTCGCAAACAGAAGTCGACATCTGAGAATAGACAGAAGGCAGAACAAGTGTGTAATGTAAACTTAATGCATGTCAAAGCGTTCCACACTCACAAACAAGGGAATCCAAAATCTGCAATTTAAATTCTGAGCTGAGTTCGACAGAGAATAATTAAACCCGCTTCTGATACTACTCTTCCCCTTATGCTGTAAATATTCAGATGCAAAGTTGATCCTGAAATGATGCGTTTCAAAGAGTCGAATGCATTTCAAATACCTGCAACATGAAAGGTATGCAACGTTAACACATATTACTCCACTACCTACACCGAATAAAATGTATTTGTGTAACAGGTATAAAACATATCCTGTAAATATAGAATTACACAGAAAGTTCTGTTTTTAAAGTTTCATTGGTTCGTTGGAGTGGGTGCCTCCCGCTTTAAGAGCGTACCATTTTCGTTTTGGGGAAATTCCCATCTTCCCGCCTCCTCTGCCCTTTTGGCAATGGCCATCGGTGCGAGAGGTAGGTGTTTCCTGAGCACCAACATCTTTTTATTTTGTTTTGTTATAGCCACCTATATAATGATCTTATTTCTTTGTGTAAATAGAGAATCAAGAGGAGATATTTGAGGACGAATGCTGTGTTTTTGTGTCTTCCCATGTCAGGTGTGCTTTGTATTGTTAATATGTTAATTGTTGTTTAATTCCTGTCTTCCCGCCTCCTCTGCCTTTTTGGCAATGGCCATCGGTGCGAGGGAGAATCAAGAGGAGATATTTGAGGATGAATGCTGTGTTTTTGTGTCTTCCCATGTCAGGAATAAACGGAGGTGAAGACCATTAGTGTTCGACTGGTTCACTTTAAATCAGAGAAATCACAACGCAGATACACCGGTTACATTTGCATATTAAATATATTTACAAAAGGATTACATTTTCAAGTTAAATTAAAACGAGTCCATTATCTCATAGAATGATGCTCTTTAAGCATTTTTATCTTTCAACATTCAGGAGTTAGAAATTTAAAACATAATAACCAGTGTTACATTTTTTTCCACATTTTTCATTTATAATAATACACATGCGGATTATTAATTTAACTTTCCGCAGCTGACTGCTGTTGTCTGTTGTAATATTCTTCTTTGCTTTATCTTGTGTTGGTTTAAGAGGAAGAATCATAGGAAACGAAGATTGAAGTACACATATTTTAATAAATTAAGCATAAATCAAACAAGAATTACAGAGTACCACTGTAACCCCCTTTGTTCATCGGATTAGATATGGGAAGGCAATGTCTTTTTTGGGAGGCAACTGGAGATTCCAAGCTCCACAAGGTCTTCATGACTCCTGTTGTACCGGTCTATGATGGCCCCGCAGGCTTCATCCTAATAAGGAGCTTGTGTCTAGAGTGTCGTGTTGGACTTGTTTTTAACTCTCCGTAAGCTTGTTTAGAATATTTTGCAGATAGACTTACTGCATCATCTTACTGTATAATTATTTAAAAAAGTATTGGTCTTCTAGTTTTTGAATCACATTTTTGTATTTTTCCAACATGTCAGACTGATCATGAAAAAAATAAAAATAAATAGAAATGGGCAATACACTTGGCAACAAAGCTAAATGTGCTTCTGAAATACACAGAAAGAAAGTGTTGATTTGAGTTTATACAGCCCCACTATTAATACATTTAAAACTGAACACTGTATGAGAGTTTGTTTTTTGATTCCTATTTAGATAACTATGGTGCACATTAAATAAATGAACATTATAGATGGTGGGAAGTGGTATTAGTTCATTGAATACATTTGAATCAACTTAGTTTAATGTAAAATAACAACACTTTACTCTCTCTGTATTCAAATCAACCAATAACTGATTAACTCCTGAAACTCAACTAAATCCTATGTGCTGTGTACCTTTCACGTTCCCCTGTTGATAAAAACACTTTACATAATGTCTTCTTCCCCATGTCCTGTGTTTCCTTCTGAATTCTTTCTTATTCTGTCTCGTTCTCTTCCATTCTTCCAGGATAACTTCAGGCTGAAAAGAACTGTTTTTTTGTTTCCTATAACCCTCTCTTCTTCAAACAAGTACTATCTGTGAATGTCTGCATTTTGAATTCTTTGAGTTTAATGGATTAATTAAGAAAATGTGTCAGTATCAATCACATAATATCGCTGCATTTATGATGTTCATAAATCAAATTTAAAGATGTAGTAATTAATTAGAATAAATTAATTTCAAATGCATAAAAAGAGTCTATAAAAACAATCTTTTTCTAACAACTTTGTTTTTAATTTCTTAACAGAAAGTCATAAAAGCAGCCATCAAACGTTCAGATGTTTTATTTCTATTTCTATAAATTTTTTATTGTTGTCAGTGTGACATCTATAACAAAGCATTTCTCATCATTGTCTGAACTCTGAATAGTTCTTGCTTGCAAACCAACTCAGAGACTTCTATAAAGTATATATAAAAAATCCTCCTAAAACCCAATCTTTTATTCATAACGATACTCCTGCAGAAAAAACAATTCCATTTTCAAGCCTTTGATTCGGTGTCTCTGATTTTTGTAGTGATGTAATGGTGCACACTGCATGCAGAGATGTGAGGGCTGATGCCCACTGCTGACGCCCTGTGCCTTTCCTCCATTCTCTAGACGTTCAATGGCTTTTTCTGTCGGCCAACATAACGGGAAGTGGATCCAGTGGAAGTCAAATTTTATTTTAAGTCCAAATCACAATTGAAGTTACAGGAATGCATTTCCATGTTTGATGGTCACCAACAGTCACTTAATTCTGACCCATGGCTTATAACTTTACAGTATACACACTATATAGCCACTATCGCTTTTGAAAAACTAGTCAATCTCCCATTAAGTGTATTTTAATGTATAATATAACTTTGCCAACATGCATCCTTATGTTTTAAATGTCATATTTTTATCATTAGGTCAATCTGAAAATCATTTGCACTATATAAATAAAGTACTGATAAATATAATGGTATTGAGCTGCTGTGCCGGTTGAAAACAGAATAACAATATATGGATTTTAAACAATGGGCAGATTTCTATAGGAACTATTTGCATTTTCGATCTGTTTTTGACACCAGTCAGTTTGATGTCTTTTCTTCTTCAGTTTCCTGCCGATTTGTGAATCCAAAAACCCAATAATTCAGCTAAATTACCAGAATACCCCATGTGCCAATGCAGCCTTGCTCTGCCTTAAGTTTTGTGTTATCCATGGTCTCTGGACTTTTTGTCAGCTTATGATTGTCTGTCTCTTTTCTCTCTGATATGACAGAAGTGTGGTGAGAGATGGTTCCATGCCGTCACCACTTCCCCTGGGCGTATCCGCTGCTAGACTGCAGTTCCAGCCCAATGGACTTTGGTGCACAGTTGGCCAGAAGAAGACAGGATTGAGCGGCACTGAGGTTTTTCATAGTCATTTAACTCTGTTATTGTATTCAGGTCAAATTGTTCCTGTTTTTTTTAATAGAATTTCATACCTTAACAAAATATAATGGTAGAATTATGGTTCAAATGTGTCCTGCTGGGAAATCTGTTACTAAAACCATGCATAAATTTATGTTGTGTTTCTTGATCAGTGGATCATTTGATGAAATCTGCACTTTTGTCACGATTTTATAGTCACATTCTTGTAAATTTACATAAAAAAATTACAGCAATATACTGTTTTAGAGCAATTGTGGTAATTGCTGTTTCAATGTGGGGAGACAACTTGTTCAATTGAGTTTGAGTATTCTTAATAAGATTATTGCTCAATAAGAATAGCTTCAGTAATTTAACAGTGTTTTACCAGGGATCTTGTAATTTAACAGCTTCATGGAGTAAAAACAGCATCCTGTTGTTACAAAACCAGTATGGTGCTGCATTTGTAACAGTATCATGCTGGAAGCCATAAATGCCAGTAAATGGCATATTTTGTAATATTACATGTAATGTAATATTACAGCTTTATGTTGTAAAAATAGCATCATTCTATTATTTAAAAAAACTGAAAGGTGCTGTATTTTTTTTCATTATCATGCTGGCAACCACAGCATTCATTGGATTAATTTTTTTATAAAGGGGAAACATTTTATAGTGCAACCTGAGACTTGAGAATGATTTAACCCCATTGCTAAAGTTTTTTTTTTTTTTTACAATTGACTACTTACATATTATCATTTATTGAAAACATAAGAACAAAAGTTTTAGCAACAGGGCTTACATCATTGCCTAAGCCAACAGGGACACAACATTTTATCCAATTAGAGACAAGTAGGCATGGGCACTTGCAATAAGTGTACAATTAAGGACCAGATGTAACCATAGGGTCACACCCCTGAACATTTTATCTCCAACATTAACTTAACACACCAATCTTGCTTATTAAGCTGATGAGGCTTGTTTGATAGCTATATGTCTATGTCTGATAATGGAGGGTTGGTCGGAAACTGTTTAAATAAATGATGTTCACATAACAAGTTTAAGGAGGAGCTTAGGGCTAGCCTCAGGTGGCTCTTTCTCTTCTTATTTTTATTTTTTTTTACAATCCCAAGCACTGGGGGCTTCATGGGTCTAGATCTCTGCTTGTTCTCCTTAATCCTTGCTAGCCTCCCTAATGCACCTCGCCATATATGGTCTTAGGCTGCTTCATCTAAGTGAACTTGTAGATTTGATGGACCCTGAAGCCATAAATGAACCCATAGTCCTTCCTGTTTTGCCTTCTGAGAGAACACCCAGGTTAGAGAACACATTTTGCTGGCATTCACCTGGCACTATGATATGTGGGCCACACATGGCCAGAGAGTGAGACTATCTTATTAAATTTGATTCATTTGTATGCATTTTGAATATTTTTCTACAACAAGAAAGGTTTTCATAATCATTTAAAATGTTACCTTTAAATGGGAGTTTTCTTTTATTTGCTCAGATTTAGATTAGCCAAATTGGAATATACCTTGATGTCCTTTTATCACATTGTAATCTTCTAATGTTCCTCGTGTTGAAGTAGAGACGTGAATCCATGTCAGACCCATTGCTTCCTGCTGCTCTCCTGCTGGTTTCTGTGTCGTAGCTCGCCTCTGACATTTAAACCCCTGATGACTGGAGCTCCTCAGAAAGGTCAAGTGAGTCGGCGTTAAACTTGTCATTTTGCGGATGTAAACGATGAGTTTAGCTCGGATTAATGACTCCTGTGGTCTCTGAATGCCAGGAGCCTTTGCGCCTGACTCTTACTTCACCTTTTGATCTGCCTGAAAAAACTTTGCAAAGTTGCATGAATAACATTACACTCGGGAAGCTTCTTGTGAGTTACCTTTGATTTATTGTGACAGGAAATTTTTCCTTAATGATTGGGAAACCAGTGCCATAAAGAAATGGATGTTGGAAAACTCTCCTTGAAAACTATTCACGGTCAGTTTCAGACTCGTTCTGCCATTTCTCAATTGTTTGGTGGAGCATGAGGCAGGAAGACAGCGGGCGTGTATGTGTTGGGGAGGAGGAGGCATCAACCTGTCACCTGACTGAAGTGATCGCATGAAAAAGGCATGCACTCTGCTCTCAGGGAAAACACATCCATTCAAGGCACCTTCACACAGATGTGAGCTTGCTTTGATGTTCTGAATTGTATTACAAACGGATATAAATAATCCTACTTCTGTACAGAACGTAAATATACCACATTCTCAGGGTGATATCTATGATTCTTTTAAAGTCCTTGTACATTTATGGATTGTGTTTCTGCAATGTTATCCAGAAATGTGGTCAACGTACACACAGAAGCAGCTGAATATAAATTGTATATGTAATATATATATATAAAAAACAATTCATTGAATATATGGAGTTTTTTTACATATTAGGAATTAGCTTTTTCTATGAGTAATGAAAAGGATCTTGCTGATCTTTTGCTTTAAATCAGTGTGTATCTAAAAAAAAATGTAACATTTTGGTCACTGCTTTGTAATTGACAAACATTCTTCTTGAATATTAATTAGTTAACCATTACAGAAGACTATTGAAGCAGATTTTAAGAAGATTCAACAGAAAATGTGGCTTTATTTAGCTTAAAACATGATTTGGGGGGATGGGGTAGAGAGGGGCTCTTTTAGAGTCCAAAGCAAAAAAGAGACCAAATGTCTCCCAGCAACTTAATTTACAGAGCTTGTAAATTTCTGGTTGTGATGTAACTTCCTGTTTGTGTTCTAACTCCCTGTTGGATCTCATAAATTAGACAGACAATAGACTATAAGAAATTTTTCTATTACAACTATCAGGAATATCTAGTCATACAACAAACTGAACGCACACAGAGTGATCCAATGATCAACTTTGGAAAGTGTTTGTACATAAATTTGTCCATGAACAGTGTGAGTTTTTAATTAAATTAAGTGAAAAAGGACATAAATAAATAAAAGTCATTTTTGTACAAGACCCCACCCACTAATCTCAACAGGAGGATGCCTAGCCTCAGTTTCGTCAGACTTTACACCCACCATTCAGCTGTCCGTCAAACATTCTGACTCTGTTAAATAACTGTTTGCTTGCTGTATTGGTCTGGTAATGGAATTACATTGCTGCTTCTCTTAATTATGCGGATTCTCATCTCTATAGTAAACTAAATTGTTTTTGACATGCCGTGAGAAATCTGAATTGTATTTTTGCTGAAATTTAACATGCTGTTTAAACTATATTCAAACTATGATTTTGACAATATTGTAAGAGACACAGAAATGACGAATCCCAGGGAAAGCAGGAACTCACAAAAATGTGCTCATTCATTCAAATGAAAGTCGCTTTGGATAAAAGCGTCTGCCAAATGCATAAAAATGTAAAAAAATAAAAAATAAAAAATAAATAGAATTGAAATTCCACACTGGATGGCATAAATGCTCCTTTTGATCAAATGTACTACAAAGAAAATGCGTGTCGAAGAAAAAATACCTTTAAAGTTGTCTTGTTGTCCAGCATTTATTTCACCAAAATGATCCACATTCAAGATCAATAACAAGGATGACTTGAATGTCCAGTGTATCTTTAAAGACAGTTTGCCTTTTTCTTTTAATCAAGCTTTTGTCCTGTGGTATTTTTTGTTGAAAATAACAGGCCGGACATTACAGTGAGTAAATGGTGGGAATATTGCAATTTAATGGTGAGCTATCTTTAAAAAGTGACACTAATTCCCCTTTATTTATTTGGTGACAAAACTGAATTGGAAAACTAAATTGGATCTCACCCATGAAAACCCCTCAGCAATCCAACCAAATTGAGAAAGCAAACTTTTCAAAAGTGTGGCTCCGGTTGAAAGTAATGCGATGTAAAAGCTTGTTATGTGGACATATATCCTATAAGGACTCAGGGAACAATTGTCTGATCTCCCTGAAGTAGAGGATGAAGTCAGTCTGGATAATGGGCCGCTTCATAGGGATCTTTAATCTCTTACTCTGCAGACTATAGAGAGAGAGAGTGGTTCTGGCTCGAAGCACACATTATGGTGTTTCCTGACTGAGTTGTTTTGATGAATAAACTAAAGTAGACAGTAAATAATAAACAGAGCCTGTGGATCACTGATATCATTTTCAGAAGTTGCTTACTTTACAACTGGATGTCCAGATAAGTCAGTGCCTACAAAACATACAGCCTATATTAAAATGCTTAAAATAGCTTTTATTTATTGAAAATAGCTCTTTAACCTCTAGGTACACTGCATGGTTTATGGATTCATTTCATGACAGGACAATAGCATGCATTTTGGAAAGCTGAGATTTAGAAATGTGAGAAAAGTTGAATTCTTATATGAGGCATCCTCACTGATTCATAGAATTCCAACAAAAACGTTTTGTTAGACTGTAAAAGTGAGTAAAATAGGTAGTCTATGACATTTATTTATTGTTAAACATCCACAGAATATACATTCTGTACATTCTATTGAGCAAAGTGCAAACATTACGGATATATAGATGTCAAAACAGCCACTGACCTTTGCTCTTTGGGACGCAATGTTCAGAATAGGTCCCACAGAGATTCAAGCACCCCCAATTGGCCTTTTTGGGGATTTACTGTTACATAAATATGTATAGAACCCTCATTATTAAAGGTATTGTTAACAGATTTGAAATTTGGCTTAAAAAGGCTTCATGCTTTTATTATGTTGCCTTTTTTTCTAAAACCTTCCTATTATAGTTATCTGCATGCATTTCTTTACCAAAAAGTGTTGTACCAGATTCGTTTTATCTCTTTTATGAGCGTGTACAAAGTCACTTGATATAATAACAGTAGGGTTTACAGTGACCAAAACCATGCAAATATAGATTATGCAGGAATGCAGAGAGATGTTTGATCTATATTCGAAGCTATTATTACAACTTTCTACCCAAAACATATAACTTTGAGCCTCCAAAGTCTTGACTTTTGGAGTGAGGTATTTCTATAGATGGAGGTGTCCTTTACTCTTTGATGCTGGTTTCACCCCTTCTATGCCCTCCGGTGTAGGAACGTAAGTGACTCTGAGTGAATCACGAGTCCCTGAGGGAAGCAGAGCGAGTAATACATTCCTGCCTCCACCTCTTTCCTTCGCCATGCCTTTTGTCTCCTCAGGTTAGTGTAAAATGAAGCCTATTACAATATTGCTTCTCTCACATTTCCCCTGATGGAGTGCTTGATCTGGCCCGAGAGAACTGAGCAGAGATGCAGGATTTATTTAATGCTTCTGCTGAGTGTACATTTCCCAAGACAATGTGTGAGTGTGTGCCACTGGTGCCTCTGGGGAACCATGGTGTGCCACTACTGATTCAGATCTATTACATGATGCTTCTGAGTCAGGCATCCTTCTGCAAGCATGCTGGAACACATACTTTCTCTGTGTACCGTGATGCATGATCTGCTGGAAAGAGCCTGTGATGTGTTGCAGAGATTGTAAATGCAATTCTGCTCTGTCTTCTTCTGCATTTCATGGGTTTGCTAAGACTAATATTCGAAAAACAGAGGCGATAGAGAGAAACAGTGTTTGTATTGATGTGAAGCTTAGGTTCCAGTTTAAATGAAATTGGGCAATCACAACTCGAATTTTCGAGATGAGACAGAATGCAGAAATGGAAATGCCATGGAAAGTTTCTTTCAGTGTTGATCTTTATTAGTTCCTGTGTTTCACAGGAAATAATGGTCTATAGATAACAACCCAGCTGGCCCTCGAATTCTATGGGATTTAGGGTGTTTTCCCTTTTTGGATTCCTTCACCTACATTGATTATTTCAACTGAATCTCACTAGAGTTTAACTTTTGACATAATGACGAAGATGGTGATGAAGAGTGTTATTGATAAGCGCTCACAGAAAAGGTTCTAGCTCATTCAGAATTATGTTAGTATGTTAGTTCTTCTTATTAGTCCATTGTTCTCATGTATTGTACACAAGTACATTTGCATACATGCATTGGGTTGAAACTTGCTTGTGATTTTTGTTCTCCATGGGAATCAACCCATTACCTTGACTCTGTTAGCATACCACTGTGTTATTTTTTTAAATCTTGATTTATCAAATTCGCACTTGTCTGGAGAGTTGGTGGACTGAGACTAAACATCAATGTCAGCCAAGTTTTTAAATAAAACATTATTATATACATATGAATAAACACTATCCTAACGCCCCCGGATTCTTCTTTGATTAAAAATCTGCCTGAGCTACAATTATTTTCCATTAAGCATGATTTCCACCAGTGGAAGTGACAAAGCAGAGTGACCCCATTCCTTTTCAAGTAGCTTTGGTGGGAATTTTGCTTTTTATTAAATCAATAAAAAATAGAGGTGTCCAAATCACTACTTTACAAGTCAAGTCAAGTGCCAAGTCAAAACAGAGCCTGTCCATGTCTAGTTCCAAGTCAAGGCAGGGCAAGTCCAAGTCAAGTCAATGTGGTGCAAGTCCAAGTCAGGTCAATGCAGGCCAAGTCAAGTCAAAAGTCAAATTAAAAAAATTAAGTTAAATAAAAAAAACAATAATAGATAGCTTTTCTGTGGCTCAGTCAGTAGAGCATTGCACTAGCAAAGTAAAGGTTGTAGGTTCAGACCCTAAAGAAAGCAAAAAAAAAACAACTATGAATTACCTTAAAATGAAAGTCAAAAAAAGTTCAAGTCAAAGTTCAGTCGCAAGTCTTTTGTCATTATCAAGTCAAGTCTCAAGTCACCAAGTTCATGACTCAGGTCAGACTCAAGTCCAAGTCATGTGCCGCAAGTCCACGCCTCTAATAAAACATTTGCTTAAATCATTGGATGTGTTCTTAAAAATAAATAAGCAGTCAAAGAAAAATCACATGACAAAGGAAACAAACAACAGGACAATATATATATATATATATCAATTTCAGTTTGGGAATAGTGTTCAAATACTAGATGTTCTCAAAGTAAAACATGTTCAGTGAATAATAAAAGCCACTGTCTGTTGACTTCGTGACAGATTGGGGATAAACAATCTGAAATATCCATGCATATCAAGAAACAGTGTTCTGCTTTTCAAATCCACAGTGAAATAGCTTGTTTGTGTTAGCTGTCAGTTGGTCTATCCATATCCTTGACTACACACGTTGCGATGGGCTTAGCCTTTCTCAACTAATTGAAATTGACAGCTGAGTGAATGATATTTGCTGCATTAAATTCAAGTTTGATGGAAGATCAGCTGCTTTGAACCTGAAGTTGGAATGAGCTCAGAATGAGGAATCTGTGATGAGAGTCTACATCCAAATCTTTCAAAGCAGCTCTCTCTCACCTGAGAGTCACTTGTGGCTATATTGCTTCAGTCTGTGGGTCTGGTACCTGAGCCATGGCTATTTACATATAGATTATATTGTGTGATGTCACATAAAGGGAAACTGCGCTTTCGGATTATGAGGCATAGGAATTTGTTATTTTATTTGTTTATAATAGTATATCATAGCATCAAATCTAAAAGCACAGTTTCCTGTGATCACACAACAACAGTTTTCTGTGATCACATAGCTGTCACGTACAAACACCTTGCAAGTACCTTGTAAAACAATAGCTGACAACTATTGTTTAGTCATTAATTTCAAAAAGAATGAAACTGAATGAATACTGATCATGTTATGAGGTTGATTGACATACCAAGTTCCCTAAAATGTCTCTCAAAAAAAAACCAAACTGCTAGTATTTTCAGATGTTGTATTTCGTAAGCTTGAGTTGCACTGATGCCACCTTCTGCTCTCCTTCCAGCCATGGAAAGTGTAAATTTTACATGCTAGTTTGTATAGCTCAGTGAGTACATAGGGTGTTTGCCAGTAAAATGTGTCAAATAAATAAAGATATGTGTAAGGAAGAACGGGGCATGCAAGTTCATTAAAAGTAATTAAGCGTGGTACAAATCCCTTTAAACACAGGGTGTGGGTTTGTAATAATGTAAATAAAAAACAGTTCCAGCGGAGCAACAAAGCACAATGAATCAATTCTCAAAAGATTTTACAGCTCAGCAAACTTTACACATTACTTACAAACCAAAGACTGTTCCATTAAAACAACTTCTGAAATAGACACAGGTTTGACTGAACTACATACAAAAAAAAAAACACACACAAGAAATAGATTTTGAACTCTTAGAAGTCTCTGTACGCATCAATGCGTGCTGTTTTAAATTAAGTTGGAATGAAGCAACTCGCCTATTGTTTTGATTCTAAAAATAATGTGTAGTTTTATTGGTGATAGCACATCATTTGCAAGGTAATTCTGTGGAGCCCATGCCATCTATCGGGAAAAGAAGGTATAACCCTTGCAAGTACAAGACCTGTGATATGGCTTGTGTTTTTCAAAGTTCTGCCACAAAAGATGAAAAGGTAGAATGGCAGGAAAAGTGCATGGAACTGTGAATAAGGTTTAGGAAAGGTTTGTCTGTTTTATTGATAGAATTTTCACGTTGATTTGACCTTGCCTTTGCTTTGGGGGGAATTTTTGAATTTTCTTTTCACAAAACATAAAAAAATCCCAGTTTGTTCTCAATTTCTGCTGTAAAATGACAAATTGTAATACTTTGCCATTTAAAAAAAAATGTTTATTGTGTGTACAATTCAGCTTTGTTGCTGAATTATTGTGTAATGTAATGAAAAACATTGTTTAAAAAATTAATCTGGCGTTGTGCTACAAAATTATATCAAGCATTGCTACAAAAAATCAGTTTAAATAGTAATTTATTAGAGATAAGGGTGAAGTAACAAATAACTAAAAATTCCCCGGATTTCTAAGGCTTATATGTTAAAGTAAAAAAAAAAAGTCATTGTAAAATACACAGTAACCTAAAAAAAAAAAAACTACAAGTTTCAGTGACACAGAAAAATATGTATAGGTCAAAAGTAATTACTACACAACTGAGACAAAAAGTAGTTACCCATTTAACTGAAAGTACATTAGTGTTAAATTAAAACAAGTAATTAATCTACTGCGAGCAAAATGAAGCTCTTCTCAGCAGTGCAGTACCACCCATCTCTTATGGGCCTGTCGGTGGTAGGAATAGACAATTAGAAATACCCACTGATGGAGCAGAAAGGTTAAACCAAACAAGCCAACCTTAGATTTTCACCTGGGCATGTAAAGTCAATTCAGTCTGTTCAGTTTTTCAGTTCAGTTTTTCAGGTCAGACTTTAAGCAAACATTATATTTGGCCAGGGATTGAGATAAGGATAACAAAGCAAACAAATTAAACTCACAGTTAGTGTACAAAAAGGGTGTAATTTACTGGTGAACTGGTGAATGAGTTGATCGAATGGAGTCCAAATAAATTTAAATTAGTCCAATTTCTGAGTTTGATTTTATAGTTTTCTGACAGAATGTAAAAAGTGAAAATCCTCAAATTTTGATTGTTCTGCAGTTAATTCAGCCTTTTCCAGCTTCATTCCAGGGCAGTAATCTACACATCAGTAGCAGTCTCCTTCACACACATGCCGATCACTCATTCCGCCTTGAAGGATTACGGTTTTGAGTGCCGTTCTATCTCTCGTCCTCTTTCATCTTCTGGTTTTCAGCAGGTGGCTGTGACCCAGAGAACCCTTTCAGAGACACATTCAAGCTCTCGTGTGTTGTTCACGCTCATTAGCCACTGCGGTTCAGACTCCTCCTTGCGTGTTTGGAGGGGGTGAGGAAAGTAGAGCCCTTTGGGGTGGTGACTGGCACTAATGAGCTGGAAAGAGGACAGTTTGTACCCGTGCCCAGCTGGCGCTCCTACACATAAGGTGAATGGCATCACAGACTAAGGGGGGGATTCAGAGTTGGACTGTTTGCTCTGATCCAATCTTAGATGTCTGAAAGTCCCCAGGGTGTTTGTTAAGCTTAATACTAATTTCATTTATATTAATTAGGAATGGGCATATCTACAATCTTTATTAGTTTAATGGTAATTTTATTATAACGGTTATGTATTATTTATCTTTGTTAACAAATGTTAACCCCCTCATTACTCGCCTTTTTGAGTGTTGACTCTATTTTTGTATTGTATAAATCTTGAATACTTAAGAGCACCAATCTCAGTTTGGCTTTATTAAGAATATTTATAAATGTAAGGAAAATGTAAGAAGTGTGAATTTAAAAGTGAAGTGATTGGTACTTAAACTCAACTATTTAAAGTAATAGAACTATTAGGGGTGTAACGGTTCACGGGGATGTATTGAACCGTTTCGGTGCGGCCTGTTCGGTTCAGTACACTTGCGTACTGTTTCGGTAATTTTTTTGATTAAATAATATAAATGTATTATTAGCGCGATATAAAGGGCAGTGGAACAATACTCCTAGGAGAGTTTTCGCACGGACGCTATTGAGTGACGCACAGTAGAGCTGCACGGATAGCTGACTGTAAGAAATGGCAACAGCGAAAGAGAAGCCAGAGCTTGAAGACCCTCCCACCTCACTACGGTCTCCTGTTTGGGAACACTTTGGCTTCTCTGTTAAAATACTTAACGGGGGATAGACGAGTGGATAAATTTAAAGTTGTATGCCGACATTGTTCCACGGAGATCGGGCAGGCAACACATCTAACATTTTCTACTGCTGGAGATATTGTCACTGCAACCAGATCTGTCCTCTCCTCAGAAAATATGGATAGGTTAATCTTTTTAGCCAAAAACTTAAAACTTGAAGCGTTAGTTTTGTTGATATACAAGCTGAAGCTGTTGCTAGTGTTAAAAGTTTTCAGGTCCTAACTAGTTGCAGTATTTCATTTTTTATTTAAAAAAAATGTGTATTTCTTTATAGAGTGCAATTTATTTAAAATATCACCCAAATGTGTCACTTTTATTTATTTTATGCAATAATTCTATTGTGTTTTGGCAGCTTTTCAAAATAAAGATTTGGTAAGCTCTTATTGTTTTGTACCGAAAATTAACCGAACCGAGCTCTCCAAGACACTGTACCGAACCGAATACCATTTTAGCGTACCGTTACATCCCTAAGAACTATGCATACATTATATATTGGTAATTTTTCTGGGACATTTCAAGAAATGTATGAAAAGATCAAATTACTAATACATTTTCAACATTGTTATATTCTTTTAGGTGTAACTTGTTTGTGCTGCTGCTTTTGAGCCAGAATTGGGACGGACCGGAGCCAGGTTAAAATAGCTTTGTTTGTTAATAATTTGTTAGTGTATCAGCTAAAAATATTAGGAAAAATATGAATTAATAATTTATTTTGACAATCAACTAAAGTTTGAATATCGTTAAAAATCTTTATAGGTGTCATTAGTGGGATTTAAAAAAAATGGAATAGATGCTTCTGAAGCTTTGATTTTCACCATGTGTTATCAAATGTAGAGAGAGATAATTCAGGACAAATGTAACATTTTTGACCCAGGCAAAAGTCTATTACAGAGCCGATTCATGATGTATTCACACTGGAGCAAATAATTACCCTGGTGAAATTTCTACTCTGCAATGGGGCAGCGGTGTTTCACATTTTTTTATAGCACATTAAAAACCGAAAACAGGATCCCTATTTCCATTTTTGCTTTTCATATGTGTTTTCTGTGTCTCTGTTTCTGTTTCAGTGTGTGAAAATGAACAGAAATCACAGAAGAGCCATCATCACTAGCTGGATTTTACATGTTTTATCATGACACAAAAGGAAGGCAGCCTGGCAGTGATTTGCTTTTGTTATTGAAGGGTTTGTCTATATTTACATTGCTATCTGAAGCTATTGAGGCATTCTTGAAAATGAATGATGTTCCATAGACTTACTGAAATAACTTTTATCACCATTGAAAATGTTTGACTAGCCTTTCTGGTGTTTTCTTAAAATGTCGGAAATGTCAAGATCTCTTGAGATGTATACAACTTTTATTTCTTTCTTTTTTATTGTGAATTACACATCAAACACTGTGGCCTTTATTATTATTATATATTTTTTTCAAAATAATAATAACATTTTCTATGCAGACATTTGAGACATTTTTTTTTTATATTTTTTGGTGCGTTAACAATGAAATTACAGGCGTTTTCCACATTTTTTTCACATGAAGTATGTAGTCAAAACAGAGAAATCAGATTATCAGATTTGGCAACGGTCATTCTCTGTTTTCTTCAGCATACATATGTGTGTAATGTGCTTTTCTGGTTCCTCCCATCATCCCCTGCAGGGCATCAGATGTGCCATCTTTAAGAGAGTCCCAGAAAACGGTTCAAGTCTTTTAGAGAACACCACTCTCCCATTACCCCTTGGCTGTTTATGAAGCTGCCTGCTCTATGATCTTGGCTGTTTTATGAGTCTATGATGAAGAGTGCTCTTCTCTGCTCCATTTGGGCTCCTTTTGCCCTGTGTCCTCGTCTGTGTGCTGACGATATTTCTCATCTCTCTGAAGTCTAATATCTCATCATCGAGAGAGGTGAGATACAGAGACAAGACTAGAAAGATGGAAGAGGGGGAAAGTGTTATTTTGTGAGTATTTTTCGTCTTTGATATTGCTCTCATCTTAGATTAGAGCCTCAGGATCATTTTGTCACCTGAGACAAGAAAGAAATTGTGAGAAAGAGAAGAAAGTGAGGAAAAAGTTCTTGATTGTACAACTTACACCCCCATAATGCTTCCATGTTTGGATCAGAAGAGTGCAGAACAGAGAAACGTCAGTTTCCTCTGACCATTATCTTCATGGACTTAATTTCCCAGCATCCTCCACACAAAATATGACTGTCAATACTCACTCAAATCAGTCTCCATGTCCTTGTGATGTCATCCCTATCTCTCCATGGCTCAGTTTTCTTTGTCATTTGATGCCTCTTTTAAACTCCTCGAGGGTGACATTTGATCTTAGTTATTAAAACTTTTTTGAAGTTTCCTGTTTCTGATTTTGCTACTTTTTTTGCTATTTGATGTTCTTGCAATTAATCTGGATCACCACTTTAAACTTGTTAACATGCTCATCTTCAATTAGACAAAATTAGCATGAATTTGTTTAGTTGTTAAAACATAAGAAGCAGTTTGCTAAGTTCAATGTGCTTGAAACTTCTGTAAGTATTTTTCAAAAAACAATTCCTGGTCTATTATGCAATTAACTTTTTCAAGGCTGATTTCAATGTTGTATTCTTAAGCTTTCTGATGATTTACTTGAATTGTATCATTGTTTTGACGCAAATGATGGCACGAGGAACAAATAAAACCTAGGTATCTTATTATTTTGTCACTATTCTGGTGCACTTGCCATGGGATACCAAAAACCGTTTATTTGTTTTCTCTTCATAAGACATCAGGCTCGTGAGCACATATGTGACCAGTTTTTTTATTTAATGTTATTTATTAAAAGCATTATTTCTGATAAAAATCGGATCTTGAATGCATTATTACCTTCCAGAAATCCAAAGTTGCAGTTTAAATTTATGCAGTTTTTATTAAACTGCTATTGAACACAGGAAATATTGTATGTGTAAAAGAATACCAGTCTTAAAAATCTGCCTTCGATGATGCATATAGTGTATCATCATTTAAACATCTGGATTGCAGATTTGCACACCTATGGGTTAATCAGCTGAAGTGCAGCTTTCCATGTTGTTATTTTTGTTGGCTGAACAGGATAAGAAAGAAATAGAGATAAACTTTGAAAGACCTGCATCAAAGTAAGAGGCTTCAGGCATGCCCTGGCAAAGATGGGGATTTTTTTGTGAAGCCTGTACCACTAAAAGGTCAATCTGTAATTACAGGTATAAACATCACTCTGCAGACAAAAGAAAACTAGAGAATCAAGCACCTGGAAATGTCAAAAAGATTTGCAGTGCTGATTGCCAATAATAGAGATTGGCAAAACCTCTGTAAGAAATAATCCTCACTGCACATGATAAACTTTGTCCAAGGTCAGTGCTCTAACATAAAACAACAGCCACATTCAAGAACATTTTTGGTTGAGGGAGAGTGTGTTTCCTGATGCAGATCTTATTTTCCTTTCATTGTCATTAATATGTTTATTAACCTCAGTGCAGGCGTGTCATTTTTGTTAAAAAATCTGAATTTTAAATTAGAATAAAAAAAAAAACTATTTACAAAACCCTTACAGAACAGCTTAGTCACCATTTTTCCATATACAAAGTGATTTAAAAAATATTATTATTGCCTTATAAATGAGGTTCATGCCCCGCTTCTTCTTCTGAAGAAAAACACAAACAAAAACAAACCCAAAACATCCACAATGGTGAATTTAAATGGAAAGTAATTATAAAGTAGATATTACTAAATGAATATCACCATTTGCTTTATTTTTCTTCCCATAATGCCTTCTCTGACTGCGCGTTACTAGAATACAGTGTTCTATCCATCTGTTTTATGCTATTTTTAACCTAAATCTAAATACAATGCTCTTTTTGAACTGTTGCGCAATGGGGGTGGGGGTGGGGGGGGGGGTTGTGTTTCATTGTACAACATCTAAAATGTTCTTTTGGTCACTCTAAAAATTCCTTAGCTAAAGTCTATCAACAAAGTGGTTCAAAAGCAAGATGAGATGACTATGAATATTGCGTTTTTCTTGTGCGTGTTCTATTATATACTGAAAAATGGCTTCTGCGAACACAGCGACTTCCATTTTTCTTTTGATATTTAGAGCCAGTTTTTCGCCAGATCTGTACTCTTGGACTCGTTGGATGAAAACGGTGCTAACGGTTGTAATGATCTGCCACCACTTGCTCTTCACAGTATAAATGCCTCTTGTAGAGATCACTCAGTGTCAAGCAATGGCACTATTCTCGAAATAGGGACTCCCATTGCTTCCAGCAAGTAAAACCCAGTTCTAACCTGTTCCGTATGATTCCTGTTTCTGCTCTTGTGTACCCTCTTCAAGTCTGGTCATCTCCTTGTCTGAGTTTGGTTGTGCACTGCAATGCAGGATTCCTTTATCTGTGGCAACGATTGTCAAAACAAAATCACTATAATGTCATTTACCTCCTCTCCGGGTCAAACTACTCTTTAACTACTTGTTTTAAATAAATGCTGAGTTTTTTTTAGATTTTAGCAATAGGAAATGTTTTTTTTTTTACACAATTGCTGTTATACAGACGTTAACACACTGGAACTCCAATTATGAAAGAGCTGGTGAGGTTTGTTTTAATGACGGTCCAGACGTTGTTTAAAGGGCGTGGTCCTGGTACCACACCTCACACAGATCCATTAGGAATAGAACATACCAAAAAAAACATTTTAAGTCCAATGTTCATATACATTGTCCACTTGTGTTGGTTTAAGTGAAAAATGTATAAATGGTACAATATTCCTCGCATCTTAGGATCACAGTAGGCTTCTGTGTAGTACTTTAGTTTAATTGTTCACACAAGTGCCATCTGCCTTTTAATGTAAATTTACAACAAAACATTTTCACTTGTGAATATATTTCTGTAAAGCTGCATGAGGTTCCAATTGGAATGCAAGGACCCTAACAGCATATGAATGTGTGAGTCCTCAAAGGCTGTCGCTGAATTTTATGTTGACGAAAATATGGTCCCCAGGACTGTGGTCTGAAGAAAGTGTGTCTCCTCAAGCGAACCCACACACTGCTCTGGAATCCTGTTAATTCCCACTTTGAAAAGAAGACAGAATGGTTTGAGATGAGCACAGACAGCAGGACTTTAGATAGCTCCATGTGTGTTTATGGAGATAGAGGGCTTTTCATTTTCTTGGGCCACTCTCATAAACAGTCTTTGAGCTGTGTGTGTCAAAGGTGTACTGATGGGGTTTCCATTGCCGTTTTGCAGTCCACAGGGAGCGGATGAGGATTGGAAAGAAAAAGAGAAGCAATATGTGCTCTAATTTTGCATTACAGGGTTTGTAGAGACCGTAGTGACTGGTAACAGGAAAAATCACTTTTCGCTGCGTGGGTGTTTAGACCTGTGTCTAGACCATTGACTGTATATTACATGGAGGAGCATCAAGTGATGTCACCCATTGGTTGTTGGCAAAGTTAAATGAAGCTAGAAGTGTGCGTCGCCAGCAATCACCTTCATGAAAGTTTGTCACTTCCCAGTAATCGAAAATGGGCAAAAGATCCATAGAGGCAGAAGGTGGGTGTAGAAACCACACGTTTCAATTTGACGTTTTAAAACTCCACAAACATACAAACAAAACAACCAACAGTAAAATCGAAAAACAGAAAACACAAGGAATAGCAAAGTTCTTCGATTCAAATTTGCTGGAATGAATGCCATGACGTGACTGCCAATCATCTGCCCCTTAAGAAATCACGCCTTTAAATTATGCACAGCTTTAAGACTTAATACATCTTAAACCAACAAATGTAAAAAAAAAAAAAAAAAATGAAGGTCAAATCTAGAGATCGAAATCAACAAAACTAGTGGAGCCAGTGGTGGAAATATACATTTTTTTTTTACGTCGAAGTTGGTAATTTTAACATGGGTGTGAATGAGAACTTGCTCTGTTTTGGAGCCAGTCTCTAGCGACAGGAGGAATCGCAGTTCAAGCCACTTCCTATTAGGCTTCAAGGGGGAAAGCTGGAGGTTGCCCTTCGGTCTAGACCAAATTCTGTAATTCTATAACTTGTCAATAGTGTAGCACATAAATGTTGGACAACAGAAGTGTTATTGGTGTCTCCAGCAGGCCTCCACCTCACAGTTATTTTCAATTACCCTGTAGAAAAGAGCCACACATGTGTCCTCACATATCAATGAATGCAGTATGCAGAGAAATACAGCGAGAGAGGAATATTAATCTAGCTATGAATGAGCCCAAGTGTATAATGTGGGTTTTTTGATGCATCACACATAACATTTCAATCATTTTGCTTATATGTTACCAATTCATTCTGATGTCTCCGTGACCTCAGAGGTATGGCGTATCTCAGGATGGATTCTTTGGGTTTTTTAGCCATTGGATATGAATGCGGAATGAGAAATTCCGTAATGAGAAATTGGATCATATGTTTTGATTACTTTAAAATACAGAAAAGATAAAACAGTTTAATTTCTATTTTTTGTTTGTGATTTCTGACTTCCTGTTTGAAAAGAAATTTCTCAGGAAGTGATGCATCTTTGTTCTATACAACGTCAATGATTCATCTGTATTTTATTTATTCATAAGCCTGGCCTCCATTATCCTATGAGAAGATGTGGCGAGTTAATTATTCAACTCT
The DNA here is from genome assembly GCA_007224835.1 of Danionella cerebrum. Lineage (NCBI taxonomy): Eukaryota > Metazoa > Chordata > Actinopteri > Cypriniformes > Danionidae > Danionella > Danionella cerebrum. The sequence continues at coordinate 691,784 of SRMA01025441.1, read as the reverse complement.
TAACAGGTCTTAACAAGTTTGACGACCACGCAGTATTTTGGAGTTCAGAATGATTCGCAGTTGTTGTTTCCATAGTACTAAAGTGCTGAGGTGATACATGGCTTTCCCTGTGATGAAGTCAGAGCTAAATTCTAGCTTTGAGTAGTTGGTTGGCCACCAACAACCGAAGCAAGAATTTTCCTGGAGAAAGTTTGCATTATGGTTATAATCCCACTTTAGTGCAGCTATGTTATTTTTAATTTAAAGCCAAGCCACACCCAGACCTCAACCTATTCTGCGAAGCTGTGCACGCCCATTTTTTCAGGCAGTTGAGACCCAAAACAGGTGGAGCTCATGGCCCTTTAAATGCAATGCATTTCCCTCTCACTGAATCTGCACCTTTGGTTGCAAATGCAAACTTAAATTCTTTGATCAATAGATTCTATAGATGAACTGCCAACTTTAGATCTTTATACGCAAAATAATTATGAGCATAGGGTGGATATTACAGTACTTTGGTGACTGTTAATACCTTCACAGAATCATCCTTCATCTAGGATATTTCACCACATCCAACGGCCCGAGTTATTATTTATATTTGTGCAGTCACCATGTAGCACAAAATGGACTAGCTTTCCATAATGGACTCAGAAAATTGTTTATAGACCCACATTTCCTTTAGCCAGTGCCTCTGAGAACAAAACATCTGGAAAAGAAAGAGCAGGAGAATTGGGGGAAAAGCTTGCTCTGAAAGTGTTTGTGATACTTTATTTAAGAGCTGCTTGCGTAGGGTCCATTACAGACCCAGTGTGCAGCACAAGTCTCCCTGTGCAGGCTGGTAAATATTAACAGTAGCCCGCCATGTTGCTTATGGGCAAACAAAAAAAAAGAATCGTGCAGGGACTTCCTGCTAAAGTACCTTTGCTTTAAAAATTGACCTGAAATTCTTTTTTTTCTGACCAGAAAGTTTTAGGCACCATTGGCCCTGGAAAATGGAACTCAGTATAGTTCATATCTGCCTTTTGATGGTTCAAAAATAATCTACATAAATGTTCAATATATTATCTGAATTTCGAATGAGTTGTGCTCTAAAGTCTGTGTTCTACACCTCCTGAAGTGAAGTCAAGTTAGTTCTTCACCACAGGTTAACTATGTCATATAGGAGTTTTGGGGCATACGTATTGTGGAAAATATTTTTGTGAATACTTCCATTATTTGCTCTCTAGATCAGCCTATTAATGGCCGGTGTGTGTCTGAGAGGGCAAGAGCCTGCTTTACCAGCCTAGGCATTAACCAATCAGCAAGGAGTTAGCATTGCAACTAACGGAGAACAGGGTAGAGGTCAGTTATGCTGTTTAGTCATCAAATTCGTCTTTGGGAAAGGACCGTTTATAAAGCTTGTGGTAAGCCTAATGGCTGGATTGCTAATCATCCCTCAAGCTCCTCTTGAAACTAGTTTGGTATAATGTCATTTACTTGCCAATGGCAGGGTTTTTGTATTTCAATATTTGTCAACTAGATTATGGGATTTAAAGTTGTGGAAAATAAAAAGTGTGGAAATAAGTACTGGTGTGTAACACATTTATTTGATACACTGGGAGAACAATGTGGTTAATTTTAGGGATGGAAAAAGAGGTGATGGTGGGATGCTGTTTAGATATCAATGAGGGTAAAAGCAGCATGTTTATGTACTTTAAATTTTACAATTATATTTTTGGGATTAGATTATTGGAATACATCCAGTTTCACTCTGTGTTAACATTGCATAACATTCTCTGACCAATCTTTGTTGATAAAATATTGTTTTATGGCTAAACATGTTTGTCTTTTATAGACATGTTTTATAATACTATTGAAAATAAATTGAAAATATTAAATATAAGTGTGAGAAATTAAGCAATCAAGGACACATCACTGAACACACCTGTAGACAATCACCTCACTGAATCAGTCGACCAATCAGAACACTCTTCCAATCAAGCTCTGTTAAAAGGTTTCCAGCCCTCTTGGATCACCATGTACTTTTTTTCTGGGTTCTACCATCTCTCTTTCTGCTCCATCAGATTACTCTGGTGAACTACTCACCTACTAACCGGCTCTTGTCATCTTTTTGGAAGTTGTTATGGAAATTGAACCAGTTAAAAATGGAATACATCTTTTGGTTGATGTAGTGTTTCACGTCCAAACCTAATTCAAGTTCAACTAGATTTGGAGTAACTGTGTCAAATCCTCTGGAATGCTGGATGTATTTCAGGTTCTATGCCAGCTAATTCTTAGGTGAACATTTTTAGGTGATTCAATGTCTCTCATAAAATTCAATTTAAATCCCAACTTCACTCTCAAAATACAACTACTTTCCTTTGCCATGTTTTCATGCAATACATAATATTGTAATACAAATAACTTTTATGTCATAAAAGTATCAGCACTTAGCTGCTCCGCAATGAGTCTTTCTAAAACCAAATAGCATTGCTCAATTTAAAAAAAAACAGAGAGGGAAAAAGGTCAAATAACTGGAGGTTGAAGTTGGGACATTATCTGATTCAAAGTATTTGTAATGGCACATGTTTTTCAGTCTTTCCACAGACAAGGCAATTACTTCAGCCTGCTGTTGTTATGAGCTTGACGTATGAGTGAGACCTTTCTTCAGATTAATATCACAATCTTGTTTCAGATGGTTGTAACATTTTGTTCCCTTCCAGGGAAGGTTTAATTAAGCAAAATCAGTTTTGCTGCCACCCGGAACAACATGTTTATTTTCTTAATATTTTGATTTGGCCTGTCTGTTTCTAACTGTCTTTGTCATTTATCACTCTCCTGTAAAAGCGCTGCATTAAATTAAATGCTACCAAAATGTATTGGATTGGAATATTGTACTCTCTGGTGACATTTAACCATTCCTAGCTCAACTTGAAACCACAGATGGCTTCTCTGTTAAACAACATACAGCAATTTAAAATTGGATACATAAGGATTCTCATGTAAGAATCACGTTTTTACCAGGTGTGCACAGTTCTTCAAAATACAAAGGCTGAACGCTGAATGACAATGCAATTCTGTTTTACGTAATATAAGAAATTTTAAGGAGAGCAATGAAAGAAAATACAAACATAAAATGCGTATAACAGAATTTAGAATGCAGCTTTGTCAGTGGGTTTGGTGTGGGTTCAGAGAATCTGCATTGTATTGTGTGTGCGTGCACTTATACTGTAAGAGACATATTTCGGGAGGAGTTTTTCACCGCAAACATCTCCAATCATCCTAATTGGTGTACAACCATAAAAACCGAACCATGTCATTAATTCATTGAATTGGTCCAAGCTATCCCTCCTGCCACCTTGAAACCTCACTCGAGGCACCAATCTTTATCCATTCCCGGACAGCTTGCCTAGTGTGGTCCTACTTACCCATCATGTACATGATGCTAGGCAGATCTAGATAATGAATTTGTGAAACATTATTAAGGTAAATGGGAATGTGTCATTGATACCTAAAACAGATCCAAAATGTTCATGGAAGTTTATGTAATCGTACATTCATTTTTTGTAGACATTTAATGGACTATTTAGTAGACATTTTCATTTTACAAAAACCTGTCATTTTTAAATTAATTATTTTCCATAAGGCATCACATTACTTCCTTGTTGCCATCTTGGTTATGTTCACAGTGTTTAATTACAGATACACACGTGCAAGGACTGGTGGTCACTTTTAGGTTCTTGGTCTCACCTGTCCTCTCACTTAAAAAGTGGTTCTGGTTTGTTTTGTAAATATGATTCTTGTGGCTACATTGTGGCTTCGTATCTTTGCATCAGCTCAAAATGTAAATGTATTCATGAGCTGATTGTTGAATCTGCTGTTAAAACAACACACCGAGTGTAGTTCTATAAACAAATCTGTGTAGAAGTGTAAAAAATTAATGATGGAACACTGTTTAAAAACAGTAGTCTACAGGTTTTAAATCAACTGCCGAGGGGTTTGGGAGAGTAGTAATTTCCACTGAGTGCTCTGTTAATCAGACGCCTGTGAAGGAGTGAATTAAGATCCAACGCGTAAGTCTGTCAAAATGAATTGTTTAGGGGGACTAATGAAAAAAGCTTAGGCATGACCGTACTCACATCAGTAGATTTTTTATGAGCTCTTGGCAGCTTGTTGCTAATTTTCATGGGGGAAAGTGTGTAGTGCTGGCGAGGGGCAGGACTCAAAGAAGTGTGGCTCAATCGTCATCACAGAGACCCTGCCAGGATTCATGATTACAGCACATCGTGTCATTTTTCATCCCTGAGACACAGAATAATATCAAGCTCTCTTTTTCACCATGGAGTATGTCTCACTAAATTGAAGTGAACTGAAAAACCCGGTTCTGGTACACACTCATACCTTTGAAATAATTTATACTGATTCAAAAAATCACATGAGACTTTAAAATTAGCAGCAGAGGGTATTGGTAAAATTTTAATTGGTAAAAAAAACATGGCTGGTTGTGAGTGGTGGAACTGCTTTTTCATTTTGCTGAGGCAAGGTTTTGCCAGTTAGAACTTCTGCTTGGGATGGTGTTTTAGAAATTTTCTGCTCCAACTTGGTCCTGCAACCCTTCAGAATCACCGCAATCTCCTACGACCTCACATCTATTCATCACCTTGCTCTCAGGTATGGGCTTCCTGGATGTTCCCTCTGGCCACCACTCTGCCACCTCATTATGCCTATTCCACTGGTTCAGTTATGCTGGTGTTGGTTTAGCTGAGCATGTCTGATCTGAGCCGGTCTTCTTAGCCCTCTGGTGCCTCTACATCACAAAGACTTCCCTGGCTTCTGGCTCTGCCCTGGTCCACAAACCTCTAACCCTGACACAGTTATCACTCCAGCACCTTCTCAAGAACAGTCCCATTAGAACAACATTCAGTGTGGGTCATACCCGGGATTTGGGGTACTTTGTTCTATGTTCTCCACTTGCACAGCTCACATAGTTGTCTATCACAAGGCTCCACTCAACTACTCACAGACTCACTTTTACAGAAGGACAAAGTCCCTTAAAGGGAATGGAGTTGTATGCATCAATCATGGAGTCAACAGCGAGGAGGTGCTTGGAATTAGAAGACTTCAGAGATGACGACTGGATTAAAAGTGAATCACTGGAGCGGAGCTGAACGATGGAGCAGACTAAGTGGTTTTACCCAGAAGAGACACAGCAATAACATAGACATCCAAGATGGCTAGTAACTATCATTCAGAGTCAGGGTGCATGAACTGTAGATCTGACAACTGGGAAGGAGGTGTTTAAATAGACGGGGAGGGATTGGAGGAGTGTTCTGATTGGTTACCTGAATCAATGGGGTCTGCAGATGGATTGGAATGGCTGACATATGGACAGATTATTCTGAATAAAATATTTAGAAAGGTTTGTACTTTGTAGAGAGGTATCACAAAGAATTAACCAAAGATGCTCTATGCATGAGTGATTAAAAATGTATTCATGATAATGCATTTTAATTGTTATGAGCAAATTATGGCAATATTTTTAGTTTCTAAACCTGTTGTTTGTGAATTTTAGAATGATATTTCACCACAATAGAATCTCTCTTTGGCAGCGTGTGACCTTATCACTTCCTCATTTCAAGCTAGTGATGCATCCTGCCTTCTAATGAAGCCTTGTAATCTGCAGCCTAAAAAGCATGCGTTTTCTCCACTGTAACCTAATTGTTTCTTAATTCTGTTCTGTCAGTTTTTCAGACACAGATTAGATGGCCGACAAGAGAGTAATTATCTCCAAGCTCAAACACTGGGGAGGTGCCTGCTTTTGTGTTATTTTTAGTCATCATCCATCAGGCCTGTCACGCTGAACCCCATAAAAATGGATAAACAGGGAATTATCTATGTGTGTGAGGGGTCTGCCTGTGTATGTGTGTGTTGGTGCATTCTCTATATAATTATATTTGATTGTTTAAGACTGATCTGGAGTCAGTGGGCTGTCGCTTGTCGGATGGCAGCTGTGCTGGTCTCAGAGGACTTGTGATTCGCCACACAGTTATTAGAGCTTCCAGGTGGTAAAATGTCAGATTTATGCATTTTTATACATGCAGATTTATACATTTGTCACAGCATAATTATAATGTCTTTAAATATCATTGCACATGAAGTTGCTGTATTTTAATCAGTTTATTCTCTCTAATTTAAAGGTTTTCAAACTTTTTCTGACCCCAATATACATATTATGTGAAGGACCTTTTATGGCTGAAAATTAAGAATGGTCTATGAAATGTCCATTGTTCTATTTGTTCTTCACGCCCTCTGAGTCCTTATTTGGACTTCCTCCATTTTCACTTCCTGCACGATTGAGACATTGTCTGCACCTATGCACACACAACTATCTCCAGTAAAAAATCTCCTTTCTCGTGTGCTATCTATTTTTTACTCCTGGTCTCGGTGTTTCCTTGTATCCTGGTCAAACTGGCCACTAGTCCCTCACAGGGAAACAGTCACCCATCCATTCAAGGGAAAATTTTGATGATAAATTTACGTGATGCATGTTTTTTTTGCAATTTTAAGCATTCAAACAACAAGTCATCTGTATTCATAACAAGTGGAGCTTATCAAGGTCCACTGAAGTTTATTTCTGTTTCGGGTTTTCCCAAGCAAGAACAGCCTTCCACCTACTCTAGACACTTCTGTTCCCAGAATCCTAACTCAGACACCTCTCTAGATTTTAGGATAATCTAAAGTTGTGAATCATCTATTATGGCATAAGCCTACAGTATTTCATCTTCGGTGAATGAACTAGCTAGAAGACTCTATTTCCCATATCCCTTTGTAATAACATCCTTCCATAAACTTCCATAAATCTAATAATGGTCCATGTGCCGTTTCTCTTCCCATTAATTCAGACGGTAAAATTGTTTGACTTTGGATCTCTGTGCTAAGCTATTGTTTACTTCCGGTTCTTGACCCTCTGTATTATCATTTATGTCCTACTAGCCACCTACTTGACATTTGCCTGCCTTTTGGATTCACGACTCTGGATTACTATTGGATCTCTTTGCTTGTTTATAATGAAAGTGCTAGATTTGGAACTTCATGCTTGGACTCAATCCATAACAGTTTATTGACATTTTTTTCACATGTATAGATTGCACTATTTAGACATCATAAACCATAACTCAGTCTAGCCCCTTACTGCCCCCTCTATGATGCTCAGTTTGACACACGTTTATGACTGTTGTTCCCCAGGGAGATATCAGGAGGTGGAATTGTGTCATGGGACGCAATAATAGGGAGACATTTACTGTGCCTGAGTTAATATGGTGCTAAGAAGTGCCGTTATGAGCAGCTGAATGATGTGGGTAAAGATTAGGAAAGCACGAGCACACTGTCTGAAGGTAACGAACGGTATAGATGTGTTGTTATTCTACCGAACGGGAAATTATCCTATACATCTCTTTTTTCATTTGTTTTTGAGTGCCATTAAACGAATAGGTGGTGGATAAATGTAATAATGAATGAATGGACTAATTAAAAAAAATGAATTCAAAAGAATGGTTGAAGGACAGTTTAAAACATTACAATTTATTTCACGTTGCAGAATTACAGAGGATCAAAATGTAAATTTGCATAATAAGCCCAAATGAAGGTTAATGTTTTTTTTTTTTTTTTTTTTTAAGTTACTGTATTGTATTGCAGTTGGTGGCACAAAATAAACAAAAAGGACTTTTTATAGTATAGTGTGGTGAAGCTAAAGAAGACCTTTAACATTGTTTCATGAGGTTTACCACACTACTAAATGCGTATTTTTAGCCAATAGCAGTAGGTATACACTACATTTTAAGCAAATTGTTGAACCGTTCACTTGTTAATCCCCCTATTGTTGTTTGTTCTTGGCACATATTCTATTGGGATAGGTTCACTAATCTTACCAGAAAGTTCAAATTGCAGCTCTTCATTAATAAATCCAGTACACTTTAGCCCGACTGTCGGAATGGACATTAGCCACTGTTCCACTGCTCTATAGAGACTTAAAGTTGATTGATTAGTTGCTTTTTATTGTTATCCTTTATATCCCAGTGCACTCTTTTGCTTTATCCAGTCCTTCCAGTGATTTTAAATTCCCCCGATGGCCCCTATAGTAGTGTCCAGGAAAAATACAGTTAGTTTGTGTGTGCACTCAGGCAGATGAATGTGTCTGTCGGGTCCATGTTGTGCCTTATTGTTTGTGTCTGCTCTCTCTCATACATTTAGAGGCTTGTGCTGATGGAAATGAATGGCTATTGTTGAGAGTTATCTGTTATGTGGTGACACTGCGTCATTACAGGCCTCTGCCATGATGCTCGTGCTGAGCCCAGCCAGCCTGAGGGGACAAGCAGATTAGAAAATACACACTGGAGATGCAGTCTGGCTTTACCCGGGAAAAGAGTGATTGGGAGAGAGAGAAAATAGGAATTTAACTTACTCTTGAGTTTCTGACTATACCGACAGAGCACATGCTTGGATATTTGGTTGGTAAAACGTAAAGGAGCACTACAAGATGTTGACTGAATGTTCGTCTTGTAGACTGTGGTGTTTCTACAGGTGTACAGAATGGGGGATCTGTTTTTTTTCATGGATTAAACAAAAAAAAAAAAATGTTTGCATCTGTGTTTTTGTCAACCAGTAACTGGCACATTTTTGTAATAATACCCCAAAACGGAGGGATGCTGTAAGTTTCTTAAAGCTCTTCTACTATCCACTGCACCCATCCCCACTCCTCTCAAAATTACTTTAGTGTCTGATATCTGCTATATTTTCATAACATAACATCTGGTGAACAACTGTTTTAAAATTCACAGGAAAAAAGTCGAGACACTTTGGTTAGAAATGACCAGACAGTGGTTAATTTTGGTAGTTTGCCCATAGGCGGTTGCAGCAGTATTGCTCAGCAATGTGAGGGCTGGACGCCTGGGCAGGACATTTTAAAATAAGGAGCAAAAACTGTCAGGAATCACTGGGAAAACTAACAATCACATCCAACTTCCATATTAGCACCCGCTCATTGTCTGGTCTACTGGTTCTTTGGACTTCTTTCTAGTCATCCACTCCTCAACGATATCCCTACCTCCTCCTAGCAATCTTACCTTCAATACTCCTGGACTCTTTTTTGGACTGTCCTTTGTCGAAACTCAACTGATACATTAATCTCCTGTTCCAGTTCCTGTGATTGTTGCTTACATACCATTAAATTACCTGTTTAAGGAATGTTATTAATATATAATTTATTATGACAATAATTTTGGTTTGTAGCTAACACCTGACCTTTGGTCTCCATTTGTGTGACAGTATCAAAGTTTGTTTTGTGTTGGGTAGTGAAAGATTGAACTAGGTTCAATTACCCAATTATTGTATTGAAATTTTAGGCTTTTTGTTATTTCCTAAAAAATTTTTTTCGGGGGAAATTTAGATATTTAGATATTTACATATTTTTGTTACTATATTAAGGAAATTTCTCCAGTGTAGTTTTTCTGTTATCATCTCATGTTAATGGGTTGATTATGACCCTTGTATTAAATCACCAATAAAAAAAACTGATTTAATCCGATCTGTTTCTCATCTCTTGCAAAACCTTGAAAATGTTGGTTTTAATATTTTGGGCATGGGCCTTTTTTGTTAGTATACCCCTCAATAAATTGAACCTTCAGCTTAATTTGATTCTTTTATGCTTTTAAATTGGTTGAAATAGCACTGCCTTTAAAATGTGCCTTGAATTGTGACTTTTGGACAAATCAAGTTTTTTTTTTCATCTTGAAAACACTGTTTCATGATAACATTATTGCAACAAACATAGGTGCAGGTGGATTGATAAAAGCCAATGCTCCCAAAAATGGTCCGTTGCATAGCAACCAACCAATCAACTGTGCAAAATTATTTTGAAGGAGAGAGAGAGAGAGAGAGAGAGAGAGAGAGGGAGGTAATAGTTGCTTTTAATTTGCATTAAGAATTAGAGAGGCTTTGAAACTGCTATCAGGGGTTGAGACTAACAAGACATGAACATTATGCAAATGTCAGTGAATTTGGCTTGTTGTCTTTTTTTTGTTTGTTTGTTTGCTTTACTGGTAAAAAAAAAAAAAAAAAAGACCCGGCACAGAATGAATTACTCCCGAACAAAGCTCTACTGAGTGGATTCATCTGAACCAGGAACACAGTAGTCACAGCCTCATGCTTATGGTAAGACGGAGCCAACAACTCAGAGAATGAACTAATTAGTATTTGAGAAGGTATCTGAGTACTGTAGTAGTATCTGAGTATGTGTTTGTGGAGGGTGATTTATCAGGCATTTAGTTTTCATTTTAAGCTAAAGGAGTGAGCTCATGTTTAGCTTTTCCTTTTTAAAAAATATTGATAACAATGACGCCTTGTCAGAGCAAAGGGCAGATCACATTTTCCACTCCAGAGATCCAACATTAGCTTTCCAGGCTCAATGGTAAGTGATTAAAACTCAAATAATAAATTATTTCGTTACACAGCAGATCACATTTCTCTGTTTAAAGTGACGGTTTTGGAATGGGTAGAGAGTAGAAGCTAATCTTGTTACGATTCCCTCAGACATACATTTTTCAGGATTCACTTTCCCTGTGAATCCTTTTCTAATGCAGGTCCACATGTTCCTCTAAATCTTGATGTGGTGTGGTACACTCTATTAGCCTTTACTCGCTGTATATATTTTCACTTAACACACAGTCTTGCTGTCTGGGCACGTCTATGAACAATCCACTGAGGAAGTGATGCATCTCAGAATTCAGTGGGATAGAAAATGTATTTGCAGCTTGGATATGAGCTGCTGAGGAGGACTTTAACTCAGCAGATGAGGCATTTGAACTCATCTGCGAGTTCACAACCCCCCAAATGTATCTCGATATAAATGATATTGCTCTCTAAATTTGGAAAATATACAGTTTGTGTGTAATTTTCATCAGTATTTATATATATTTTTTCTCACATTGATCAGGTTGTCCTATGTCGTGAACTGTGTTCCATATTCATGACATATAGAAGAATGATATACAGAATTATTGAGTTAAATTAGGGAAAATAATTAAGGAATAATACAAAGGTTAAAATACTGGCTTCCTCCCTCATAAATTATAAACATTTTTATCAGACACATCTAGCTTTCATTATTTATTTCAGTATTTATCATTATATATTAGTTTTATATGTCAAGACAGGTATCTTTCTATGTATCGCATAACTTAAATAAGCCTGCGCAAAACTTAATGAACCATTGACTATTTTACCCCTGACCAAGCCATTAGCATTTGTGAAATATTCTCATATAACTCTGAGCCAAGAGGATAAGACACATTGGCAAAACACTATTTCATATTGGCTAAAGAGAAAATCTGTTTAAGCATAATTTTAATGTAATTTTAAGCATATTTAACTAGGCACCGAGTTTTTAATTGTTACCGAATTTTGTCATGTTTTAATTGTTTAAAAGGTGTATGAAGTTATTTTAAGAAGCAAAAAACAGCATTTTTTGTCTTAACAGACAGGTACAAATCTATATTGCCTATTTAGAATATAAGGATGACGTTTTGTGCAAAAAAATTATAATGCATTATCTGTTATGTTGTTTTCTATTCAGTTAGGTTGGTCAAAGGATAGTGCCAATGTGGCTGATTTACTGCCCCTGAACTTAACTTATGCTACCCGTGTGGATATATACAGTACTATCTAGACGACTAGAGTCTGTGCACGCACATTGATGTTGGCTTCCAAAAACACCATTTAATAGTATTTTTGTGAACAAAATGGAATGGCTACCAAGGTAGAATTTTTGGTTGCTATTGAGGTGTAAATTACATCATACAAAGTTCCCCATGCCAGTATGAGTAACATACCCCCATTTCATGGTTTGTCTTAGCTTTACAATTAATGGATTTGGCAGACGCTTTTACCCAAAGCGACTTACATTTAAATGAATTAACATATTTCTGATCTTAGCTGAGATAGTGATATGCTAAAACGGTTGCTATGGAGGGGTCAGTAAGATAATACAATGTTCCCTTTGTCCCTATAAGTTATGTAAACCAACCCCCATGTCTTTATCATTTGCCAAAGCTGAGGTAGAGTTCAGAAATTTTGGTTACTAAGGAAAATTTTGGTTTGATTGCTAGGGAGCCCTCAGTGATATCTTTTTATTTTTTTAAGTACTACTATTAGTACAAACAAACCTCAATTTCTCAATGATGTTTCATCTTGAAGACAGGTTGCTGTTTCAAATTTATTTTTAAAGACCATTATAAGTCAATGGTGAATATTTAACCTCTTCTAAAGACTGACTTTCAAATATTTTTGCACAGTTGTTGGTGTGTTCTTACAGACTGGTAACCTCCACAAGTGTGGTCCATTTGAAGATTCTATGAGGTTCTCAATTTGAGTGACAGTTTGACCCCATGTTAAGTCAAAAGAAAGTTTCCAAATATTCTCAGCGATATTCCAGATCTTGCATAGTGGTACCAGTCTGAAAACATATAGCAAGACTGGTTTGGATATCTTGCAAAGTTTAGTAGCTGAAGCTCAAGTGGTCTAGGAGGGGATGTGCGAACGGAAAGCCAACATAATAATATAGGAACTACAAAATGACCAGCGAACAAAACAATGCTGTGAATGAATGGAATAGAAGCAAACTCCTAAACCTGTCCGTGGTCTGCTACGTGTTAACGCGCATGTTCAGCAATACCATTAAATGCTTTGTATTAATTTAGCTCAGAGATGTGATTTGTGTCTGTGCGCACAGTCCGGTATAGCAGTGTGGTGCCTGACCGTGTCTGAAGACTAAATGAAACCTGTCAGATTTCCAGCACACTGCATATTGGGATTAATGTTGGAGAATGTTCAGACAGGAAAAGCCTCACACCTGCTCCGTTATTGATTTATTCAATGGAACAAGGTAAGTGTGAGAGACCAAGGTAGAAATGAATTTCCTTGATAAAATGGTGAAAAATTATGATGCATACGCTTTCAAGAAAGAATTGATGTGTTGTCAGGACAGGGACTGGTCTATATGAGCAGCAAGCTCTGTGTACTTTGATGGCTGTTAAAGGAGTGGGTTTCTAAAGACACATCTTCTTCCTTCTTTCCATCTTCTCTTTATTGATCTGCCAGTTATTGCTCACTCAGAGGCTCGTTTCTGTCATGGTTGAATTCCCATTTCAGCAGCTGTTTCAGCAGCTTGGAAATATCAATAGTCTTTCAGTTTAGTCATGCACATGCCTGGACATACACTAGCTTGGAATTGTTTCTCAAATCTGTCCATGGTTATTATAGTGTTCCGTGGCTACATGATTAACATAATAATAGTTTATACTCAGTTACCAAGAGAAACTGGGCTTCTTTGGCACTTGTCTGGCACATCTGGAATTCATCTGGCACTGGCATGTAGCCCAAACATGCTCAAGTCTGCCAGAGGTTCTAATGCTTTATAATATGGTACACAAGACGAGGCCAGGCATCATTTGAATTTGGCATTGGTGATTGACTGGGATGGAATTTGGACATGGGTGACCCTTCGGAATTCAGAATTGGTCCAGCCGTACTGTAATGTATATCTGAGCCATGCAAAGTCAGATTGCCAAAGTATACAAAGTAAGAAATGTATATTGTATTTAAATTAAGATATATTTGCATTGGTAAACATTGCATTGCATAAAATGCCTAGGCATTAGAAGCAATGTGACTATTCTAGACCAAGAGTGTACGAGGAAAACATATGATTTGTTCAAGCAAAGACTGCTAAAATACTGTTGGGAGAAAGTGAAAAAAAAACACCACCCCTTTGTGGTGGCCACCATTAAAACAAATTTCAAACACTGTGTTATAATTTTATTCAGCAAGACATCATCTTCAGTTGGCCAGTTGGCTTGTCTGCATCTTCTAAACAACGTTACTCCTTTTCTCACTGCTACTGAGGACACTTAATAAGAGCATCCTGGGAGTTTGGGAAATGGCGGAATTCAAACAAAAATCCAACAATTGCATCAAATTAAGCAAGTTAAACAAACCACTTGCCTGTCAGTGGACATGAATACACATAAATTAAAAAAAGTAGGCATACGGTGTATACGTGCGTATTGCCCCGACTACACCACTGGTTAAGACCTTTCTCTTTATTTAGGTTATTTGATTTGTTTGCTGGGGTTTTGTTCAATTATTCAATTAAAGTTTTTTCAAAATGTTAAATAATAGTAATTGTGTATTTTTTTTTTATGAAAAATAAGCAATTAATAAGACCCTTACCAATACACAAAACATTCACAATTGATAAATTGGGCTTAAATAGAAGACTCTGAGTGATACTAAATAAAGAGCCGTTTCTTTCAAGGGAGCCAAGCCAAAAGATCCGAATCTTTGAGTTGAACTTCCCATCACTACCAGGGAGTAAATGATGATTCTTCAACAGTCTTACGCATTTTAATGAACACAGTAACTTCAATTAACACAAAACTATAACTTCTAGACGTAACTTAATGAGGATGAATGAAAAAGAAAAAGAATTGCACCTTTAAAAGAATTTTTAACAATAGTTAACCTGAGATTTATTTTTTATTATTAAAGTTGATAAAAAGACAGATTTAAAAAATATATTGTAATTCTATTTTTTTTATTTATTGATTTATGTAATTCAATACGTTTAAACCCCTCAAGAACGTGGAAAATGTTTTTCAAAACGTGCGTTTGAGGCAATGATTAAATTAGCTCTCAGTGCATCTCAGTTCGCATGATGTCAATAAGTCTCATGGAAACGCCTGGTAATCCTACTGTGAATACACCTGCAGACGCTTTACCTGTTGCTAATAGCACTGCGTTCCTGTGCTCCTTATCACTTTCTGTGCTAGAGGCATGCGGGGAAGGACTTAATGCTGTAATAAAAACTCAAATTGTTTGCATTTCATTACAGGAGGGAAGAATTCAATTACAGGGTTGTAGTTATGCTCCTCACACTCCTGAGGGTAACACCTGGATATTTGCTCTTTTCCCAGTTTGTAAGATTTAGGATGAAATTTAAAGGATTAGAGATGAAATAGACAAGTAACACTTTTAGTTGTATTTTCTCTGACTCTTCCATTTTATATTGAACCAAATGCATGTTTTTCTTATTAAAATCAAATGTGTAATTTACATGTTAATGTATTTAAACTCAGCCAAATTGCACTGGACCAATCTATCTTATCTAATAATATGATCTGTGTGATAGAAAATAAATTATGCCTCTCTGGAATTGCACTGTAAATTTCATTAGAGCTCTTTGTGCTCGTGTGTGTGCGTGTGTGGGTCAGGAAATAATAAATGTACACTCATTTAAAAGATTTATATGGCAGCTGATGGCGTTTTTGATGACCGCTGCATTCAGTCAGGTACACAAACCCACTGATGGAAGACTCAGCTTCTCAGTGTTTGAAAATTGATGAGATAAATCTCTCACTGGTTTGCAAAGATCGCACTTCTGATTGTTATCATCCAGATTTATCCACGAATTTGATCAAGTAAACATCTAACTACAAAACTAATGCAGATTTCTCCACAGCTTTTTTAAAATGTGTTTCCGAATAAAAATGCATAAATGCTAAATAGTTGAAACACATTGGGAATTGTATTTAGCTGTTCATTATGTTCAAGTGCACACATGTGAGGGATTTTTCTGTGCATGTTTGAGCACAAATTTCAAGCACCATAGAGTTTTTAGTAAATGTGTGTAGTTTCATTTATGGGATCCATTCTTTATATTCTGCCCGTAGGTTCCATTTTTTTTAGAAAAATAGCATTAAATTTCATTGCTACACTGATGACACTCAGCTCAAATGCTCACTTTAACCAAAGCAAAAGCATTCATCAAAACTATGCTCAATTTTATTTAGCCCATACCAGCAAGTGTCCCTCGTTTCACCACTCAATGGGGGCTCTGAGTTTTTCTCCACATATACCATCCTGGTACATCACCCCTGGTATGATCACTCTCACAAATTATCATAAGATATGCCATGCATACCTTAAAAGATCTTAAAAGGTTCAATTTCCCCTGAAGGTAACAGTAAACCTTTCAAAAAATGAATTCAATCACAAACACACAACCAACCTGATGCTTTCAGCTTTTTGATAATTTGTTTCATTGGAGAGAAATGATCAAAATAAGATGTTATTAAGAAAAAATCATGAGTTTCCAATGAGGGGAATTTTAAATATACAAATATACAACACAATGCCATCCACAATATCCGAGATAATTTGCAAGAAAATAGTTTTTTACCATTTTCAAATCAATAAAGACATGCAGACATTTTAACTCTTGGTGGTCAACTGAGAAACAATATGTAAAGATCCAGCGATGTATTTAATGTGTAGCGATGTAAAGACAAAGCAAAAAAAAAGAATAACCTTTGTGATCCTTTGTGAGTTTATACTTAGATTGAGATTAAAATTACAATTACACAACTCTCTGAGGATAATACTGGATCACACTGCATTTTTCTACTACTTCTTTCACCAAACACTCCCCTTCGAGTTTGTTTTTCAGGAGTCAGGCTGTTTTTGAATCCCAGCTCAATGTGTCATATCTGCAGGTCCAGTGTAAACCGGCTGGTTGCATTTCACAGGTGAGTGGTTACATTACGTCCAAATCCATCTTTGCAAAGCCTGGCTGTGAGGGGCAGACACTCAGAGCTAATATCTCCAGCAATGTGCTTTAGACATCCAGCAGCACCAGTGCACCAATTACATTCTCAGGAGCGCATTCTTCCTCTCAGCCTAAATTGCTTTGTTACTGGAGTCTGGAGGCTGTCACGATGAAGTTTGAAGTAATGGAGAGTGAAAGGAGTCCAGAGACAGAAGGTCTGCTAGAAGATGTGTTTTTTAGAGTAGGCAAAGCTAGGTTCGAAAAGCAGCTTGGAAAGAGTTTTGTCTGGTGCAGTCATTCATAACCATCTTGTGTCTGTATGATTATAAGTTATATCTACTGAGATTACTGATGACTATTTATTTTAGATCTGAGCACTTCATTTACATATAATTATTGTCATCAATTTATGTTGAACCTGAAAAATATGTTTGCTTCAGCTTAGACATTCGGTTCATTGTTTTTCCTGATGATTTGTATTTAAAATGTCCATAAACAAAATTGAATTGATTCAACAAAATGAAAGAAAATAAAAAGGAAACACTTGGTCAAACTCTTGGCAGTAGAAAACATAGCAGGTACCTTTTTCCGTCTCACTTTAATGCCAGTGAGGAGGGGTGACCAATTGTCAAGGTTCCAGAATCACCAGAAGCTTCATAACCACTTGCTGGGAGTTCTTGCTAAACCATTGGATAAGTAACAATGCATGAAACAATTCAGATGTTCCAATATTAAAGTATGAAGTTTCATATGCAGATTCTCTTCAATCATCCTCATCAATGTGAAAATGAGCGCACATGCAAAAGCAAAACACCCCACCTGCCCAACTTGCATACATTTAAAAAATTTATCCTTTATTATTCATTTTCATTTAAATTTGCCTTTTTTTTCAAAATTCACACGAATTTCACATTTACCTTCCAGATTCTAAGAAGAGACATGCGGTGAGAAAGCCTTCTGCCTGGTCTCTCCTCGGATTGAGCACTCACTGCGTATTGTGCTATCTCTCTGTAAGTTGTATGCATTAAAATGTTCAATAACTCGTACTATATGAGATGAATTTACACAGATAAGCTGATGTATATGACAACACAACTGTGTGTGTTTGTAATGTGTTTCCTGTGACAAGAAATGACAAAACGGCTGTGGAGAAAAACTGTGAGCTGAAGCCCACAGCTCTCTTTCCTCGTGCTAGGGGGCGCTGGTCATCCCAAGAGATTACAATGGCTAAAGAAAAATGTAATTATTCTTTTATAAATAAGACTTTCATAATTGAAGAAAGAAAAGCAACACTTCCACAAACAAGTTATCAATTGTTTTCTTCAGAAGTAGCAGCGCATGGACATCATCCTGGACATGTTTTTGTGCTATTTGTGTGTCACAGTTTTTTTATTATTAATGAATTTATTATTCCAATATACAGAATTACTCCAGACATTAAAATTTTTAGGAAGAGTGAAAAGTAAAGAAACAACAAAACAAAGAAGACGGAACTACAAGCCCCACATCACGTATCATAAATCACCATCCACGCAGTCAATCCCTAGCAGTCGGACCAGCTCAGTGTGCTCTAATGTTTATCATAATGACACCTTCAGAATCACCTGGTGCTTACCTGAACACCTAGCTCCTCCTACTTTTGCTTTCATCTCCTAGTTATCTTGAATTACATCTCCTTGATCGGCAAAGTTCTTGTTCTTGCCCCTTCTGTTTATCTAGATGCCAAGCAGATGTTGTGACTATTATTTTTTTTTCCTCTAAGGATTATTACTCTGCTGTCTGATACAAAATTAAGTTAATGAACAAACCTGCAGCTCACGCATCATTCCTGTCCAACTCTCCCTGTAGCCTGACAACAATAATCTCCACAAACACCTTTTTTCCTAGCCATTGGTCACTGTTCATGCTTATTCAGTAGTGGAAAATCACAAGTGCCAGAAAACAGAGACTTCTGGAAAAATATCAAGAGTTCCTGCTTGGTTTTAACTACATTAATTCAAAATGAAAATAGAAGTGCACAAAACACGAAAGTTGGCATTAATAAGTAATGTGTTTTGTAGCGAATGCATTTTGCTGTGCTAGTGGTTAAGGGGAATATGAGAAAATACATTTTTTATGCAGGGTACAGATTGAACAGGAGTTAATATTGGATTTCAAGGTCCCCTGTCACAGATGTTTTCTCTCAGAAATAAGATCTAGGCCTTATTTCACTAATAGGAAATTTCAATGAAAAATCAGTAGCTGAAGGAGTGGTGTCACACAATTTTGTATTTCTCTGTTCAATTAATTCAATTCACAATATCAGCTGCTGTTTTCCTTTTTTAGGTCTTGATTATTCTTATAAATTTATGTGAAAACGTTAGTTGCATTCCTTTCCAGTACATTCCATACTTTATTCACACCAACAATTTACAAATATAAATAAACATGAAGCTTCCAAACTATTCTTTTTATGTTTAAAAGGCAACTTTTGTAGGATTCAGAGTTCATTTTACGTTATAAACCCTTTCTGTTTTAATATGGAAGCTTCTTAAGATGTAATCTTATCAAGGGCAATGTGTCGAAGGAATGGGCCTATAGTCCATAATAAATAGATAAATAAATTAAAAGTAACACAATTATGGTGACTATTATTCTTGTATTGACGTTGGGTACATTATGTTACCCACAAATAGATTGGTTATTTAAAAAAGAATAGAATTATTACTTTATGCAATATACAGAAAATCGTCACACTGCTCTTTTCCTGTTACTCATTACAGTTCCTGACAAAAATCTTGTCACTTGTGCATAAATTCATCTGAAGTGCCTCTGAAATATAATACTTATCAAGAAATGAAAGAAGTGCAAGACGAAACTGTCAAACAGTATTTTAAAACAACTTGGTAAAACCCATAGAGCCATTGCCTCGTGTGTATCAAAAGAACCCCAGTGCCCTAGACCTTCACACTAACTCTAACAAGACCTCTGCAAACATGCCTAAGATTCACCCTGAGGCTGAAGAGTTGACTATCAAGAGGTTGAAGACCAGATCCCCTGCTGATGTAGCGAACACCACGTGTCTCAGAGGCTAAGAAAAAGATTTGAAGAGACTGGAGATGTTTTTGACATGACATGTCGGCTTGAAAATCCCAGGCCAGCCCATTTCCCACTGCAGTATCAAATACCAAAAAATCTCTTGAATTCCCAAGAGGCCAAATTATGCAGCAGGATGGTCACATACTTCTATCACCACATCAAAGTTCCTCAAGGCGAAAAAGATCAAGATGCTCCAGGATTGGCCAGCCGTCGTCAGGCTTGAACATCATGCAGCATGTCTGGGGTTGGATGAAAGAGGAAAGCATGGGAGATGAAACCAAAGAACATTGATGAACTCTGAGAGGCATGCAAGACTGCTTTCTTTACTAGTTCTAATGACTTCAGCAATAAATTGTATGAATCCTTGCCAAACTGTTTGGATGCAGTCCACCAAGCTCACTAAAGTGGGTAGCACTCTGGCCTTCCAGTTAGAAGGTTAACGGTTCGAGGCTAACCGCTGACCTTCCTGGAAGAAGTTTGCATGTTCTCCCTGTGCTTGCGTAGGTTTCCTCCGGGTACTCTGGTTTCCCCCACAATCCCAAAAACATGTGTTCCCCTTAGGTGTGAATGTGTGAGTGAATGTTGCCCTGTGATGGACTGGCGACCTGTCCAGGGTGTACCCCTGCCTCTCGCCCAATGTGTGCTGGAGATAGGCACCAGCAGACCCCCATGACCCTAAAAGGGAAGAAGCTGGTATGAAAATGAATGAATGAATATTTTGGAGGGTTTAGGCTTTTTTTAATATGAGCTATTTGTAACACAGAGATTAATAAAAATCTGGTTAATAGCAGGAGTTTCTAAAAAAATAAATAAATAAGTGACAAGTCAGGGACTGTAGGTCTCAATGTGGTCACCTGTTCATGCCCTTGTTTACCTGATCCCCCGTGTATTTAAGTTCCCAGCTGCCTGTGCTCCTACTATGTTGTTTTCTGATGCCACAAGGTGAGCCTTTGCTTTATTCTTTTGTTTGCTTTTACCTCTCCAAGGTTTTTCTATGCATAGATATGTGTGAAGCATGAGATTAGAGCTAGCTATTTATGAACTTTAAGATCTCCCTGTTTTCCATACCTAGCTATTTACACCTGTTATATTCCTTTCATTCGAAATGCCTATCATGCATGACTAAATAACACAAGCATGTAAACCTTCGTTCCCATGCTCCCCGCTCCTGTGATTTTCAATGCTCTGTTTGCAGAAACAAACAAAGCTCAAATTACTGTAATCTGTTTCAGCAAGATGCAATAAATGATTAATCAGATTTATCCTGCAGTGCCACGAAACCCTCTCCCAATTGACTGTCATCTCAAGTTCGTGTTTGTGAGTTTATTTGATGATGTTCAACATTCCTCCCTTTTCCGGATAATGAAAATGCTAATGTGGGTGCACAAAAAGCATGTTGTTGAGGTTATCCATTCAGCTTATTTGTTGCTTTAGTGTCACCTTGGTGTCTTGGTTTCGTCTGCATACGTTTTTGTACTCTTTTAGAAAAAAGATGCTTAGCTTTTGTGCGTGATTTATTTACATATTTATTTGTGTGCATGTTATGCTGCGGGTCATGCAAAGGCTTAGCTCGCTAGATAAAGCTATTGTTGTATTTTGGAATCCTACCTTCACTAAGCCCTTAAATGGATTTTCCTTGAGGCCTGGGTGGGCACGAGTTGAAATAACGCCATGGCAAGAAAAAGACATGCTTGGTAAAGGGGGCAGGAGTTCAGCAGCTGGAAACTGGGTTCAGTGAGGGGCCGAGAGAGGAGAAACAGCAAGCTCTCTGTTGGAGTTGTAAGTCACAACAGGGTCGTGAAGACACACTCCTTATTTAAAGAAAGATGGAAAATAACCATGACATACAGCATGACCGATTCTGATTCGAAGAGATTCTCCAGATGCGGCCTCCACTTTTAAAGCCACAGAATAACCCATAGACCTTTGTGCATCTCATTCATTTTTTGCTGCAAAATATTGACTGCTTGATCCTTTAAACAGACTGTACTTTCTTTTTATTTCCAGGCTAATTTGTTGTAAAAAAAAACATGTATTTTAAGCCTCTCTTGTCCCCTTGTAGTGGCTATGAATTGGTACTATATTCAATGAAAAAATCATGTTTTCATGTTGAAGCCGTTAGTAAATTGGTCCCAAGAGCTTATAATGACACAGAAGCTTGGAGAAAAGATACTTAAAATTCAGCTTTGCTATATAAGGAATAAACATCTCAATTTATTGGACTATGAAGTGAAAAATAGCAAATGTTCACGTAGAAAAAAAAAAACATTTCAGGCATCATTGAGTTTATTACCAAAGAGGGAGTGAGTTACTTTAACACATTCACAGTATTTGAACCTAAGCTATTATATGGAGTTGATTGGAATATATTTCATTAATTAATTAACAAATATACAGTTACTCTAAGATTTAATTTGAACTCTTTCAATGCGTCTATATGAGTCTAATCCAGAAAATGTAATCTAACTCTTTTGCGAGTGTTGAGTGTTAACTTGAGTGTCAAGAATCAACTTTATTTTAACAAAAAGATTTAAAATTAAGGAGTAATTGTATGACACATCTGTAGGAGTTGAATTCAAGATTCTCTGTATTTACTCCTCATTTTAACTACAACATTTAGTAAATTGGTAAAGTTATAGCATAAACTTCATCAAGAGTAAAAATTCTCCTTTTAAATCTGACCAACACCAAGAATTTAACCCCTTCCAATTGGCTGTGGAGTTCTCGGTATATCTTTAATCTTTCTTGTGGTGTTTATCACAATTATATAGATGAAAAAAAGAAATCTGTGATACAATTGAAACTATTTTGGATGTTTTATTTTTAATCTATGACATGTGGAGCTGTTTAAACCCACAAAAGTGCTTTAATCAACTCTGTGGGAGTTAAATCAGCCCGTCGGTTTCTGCTATTCAGGTTTAAACACTGTAAAGAACTATCGACTGTCTTTATATTTACTCCAAAAAGTGTTGAATTAGAGTGAACTCTTTCAGAAGTGAACCAGAAGGGATTTCTTCACACTAAAGAGGGCCACAAAAAACCTCTGCACAAGAAGGTTTTACCTAAACACTGAGAGTTTTTTAATTGAAACAAAACACCAGAACCATGTCGTTACCCCCCAAAATAAAACAAAATATTGCAAAAATTCACTATAAAACATTAAATTATTACTTATTTAAAAATTCACCATGACTTACTGTCACGTGTCTGACTGACTTTATACAGGGGACTGGAGTATTGGTCACATGGAGTATTGAGATGTTTAATGGCACAATTGGGTCAAAACAATGGATACTTGGGATGTCTCTAGTGCTTCTTTCTCAGAAAAGGTACGGATAATGGTAAATGTCTTCTGGGATCCGTGTAGGCTCCAAGGAGGAATCAGGCATCAAGGTGAGTAAGGCAAGGTGAGCATGCACAACCGGGCATGAACGCGGGTGTTAAGTGATGTACCCAAATAGTGGATCAAGCCGACGATGGAGATTCCGCACCAACAGCAATACTCTTGAGGAAACCTTTTCGGTCTGGCGAGTAAACACAGCGGAGGTAAGTAGGTTGAGTCCAGGAAGTTACCACGGGGGAATGACATCGACGACGGACTTCTGGGAGCTTCTTAAAGTTGGAAGATTAGTGATTGGTTGATCAGGTGAGGGTGTTCAGCTGATTTTGATTTTGGTTTGGAGCAGTGTAACAGGTTCGAACACTTAATGATTTTAGTTATTCTGAGATTAAATTGGAGAGATATGCTTTTGTTAGTTTGATTTATGAGTAGTTGTTTACAAAAGCTAGGTGTTTTCAAAATGAGCCGTACTTTTTAATGACGTTTTCACTTAAATTACATTTGAGGAGTTGCTGCCTACATTTGTCTTCACTGTTGTTTGTTGTGTTGGGTTTAATGATATTGTGACCTGACACCTTGAAACCTCAGCTAGTTCCCTCACTATGAAAGATCCATTTTTTCACACGACTAATTAGTGTGTGCAAAAATAACTGAGCGAAAATGACAAGCTAAGCATTCTGATTATGTTCTGGAAAAGAAAGCTTGGTGTGATAGCCCTTTTAGCCAAATAGCTGGATATTCATCAGCAAAGACTGTAGGTTTTATTAAATGCATCCACTTTTAAGGATCGCTCACACTCTTCCCAGTGTAAACCTCCCTCCAGCTAGAGACAAAAAGGTGTTTATGTCTATACCTGTGTATTTCTCTTCTCACATATGTAAATCTCCATCCCTCCTCAGATCTGACCAATAGTAGATGAATGTGGATCGAAACTGATGGACCATAAACCTCCAAATAAGATTCCCAGACTGCAGATGAAGATACCTCTTTCTCTATTTCTCTCTTAGCTCGTTTTTATTGGCAGAGCTTTAGAATGCATACCACTTGAAAAGCAATCAGATGACTTGATGTATCGGTGCGGTTAGATACGGACAGAAGTGAATGCCAAACAAATACAGCTGATGTTTGTGAGCTCTGAGGTGCTTTACATCTAAAAGGTTCGACAACAGTCTCATGTCTTTCATGGTGTGTTTAAACCGCTTCCATCTATTTCCTTAGCTTTTCTCAGAATGCACAAGGTAGTCGCCCTCAGGCAAATAGTTTTATTCTGATATTAATCTATCGCTGCACACTTAATTCTTCATGGAATGCTTGGAGACACTTGCTTCATCTCTGAGTTCATAACAAGCAGCAGGTGCTAGAACATTACTAAAAATCACATCCAGCCAGTTTGTTTGAGAACATGAAATCCTGAACTGGCATTGGTAGAGTGGACAGGTCTAGCTCGCACAGATGTCACATTGCTTTTTTCTTCTTGGGTTAATCAATGTTTACTGGCTGGTTGCTAGGTGACAAGAATCAAAGTTTTTCTCTTCATTGCTTCACATTATTCTCACAGAAAGACAGCGCGCATAAGTGAAAACTAACTGACGGTAGCAGTATTTCTTTTGGAATTATCAAAGTTGGCTCTGTTTTATCAAAAAAAACGATACGTTATTTGCTTGGTTTCTCAATTGCCATTTGAGGATTTCACAGTTCCCTTACAAACAGGTTCATCGAGACATATCCAGCTGCACCAATCTCAGCGTAAACTCCAGCGTGAAACTGGTGGGGCGGAGTCAAAACAATCAAGCTCCCTCTCACTGCAGACTGTAGTGTGGTGATGCAAGGTACGTATGGCAGTTATGTGTTCCTAACCGTAAACCTAACCCTAATTAGAACTATAACAAAGACTTTCTATGTTATCAAAATTAAATTACTGCAAAGAGCCACTTGTGTTTTCATGCTGAAAACTTTTGGATTTATTCTGACAAAGTGGCAACAAGCAGGCAGTGCCACGGCTTTACCATGAGGGGAAGTCATTATTTTTACAGTGTTCGGAATAAAAATGCCCAACAAAAAAGTAAAAAGTCAAATACTGTAAACCTATCTTGAGGTGCAGCAGGATAAAATATTACTTCTTTAAAAGTCATTTGAGTATTGAGTCAAGGGAAAATGCTTTTTTTAAATACAGTTTTTCCTTAAAGTTGCTTAGCTCTTCACTGTTTCTCTGCATAGATTCCTTCTTTACACCCTTGCTTTAACTTTCGAAATTGTCCTGAAAAAAAGTGTTTTTGTTTTTTGACTCAGAAAAGAGTTATGGCCTTATCACAGATATTGTTTTTTAATGGCAGCTGTTAATGTTCAGACAGCTTTTAAGACTGAAAAGCCTTGTGAATGTGAATTAAAAATGTCAATGGTTTAAATTCGACAAACATCTCTAATCAAATGTGTCCAGGAAGAAATTAAATAGTGACCTGTAAGGGAGTGTCAAAGATGTTCGAAACATGTTCAAATGGTCGAAAGATGCATTTGCTCTTTTTTTTTGCTCCAGCTCCTTCAGAACTGGACAGCTCCATCTGTTGAGACATGCTCAGCTTATTTCAGCACCACGTGATGGACAGCAACCATCTTTCCAAGACAAAATTGGACCAATAGGAGTAAAGCAGATTTTTTTTGATTACTTACATTATTAATTTTACAATATTTCACAGAAAATCAAAGTAGCCAACCCTAGAAAAGGGTGGGTTTTTGTGTTTCCTTGTGTCTGTTGTCACTTTAAATTATTATTGCTTTTTTACTGATCTAGCCTGCTGTGTGTAAACATAATTTCCCAAGCTGCGTTTACTGCTTGCAGTTTTTACACAGTATTTTTTTCTGATAACACCTAAGCTTTATTTTTTTTTCAATGCGACTCAATAGGACAATCTTTTCAGCTTCAGAGCTTAACCTATGGCACTGCCCTTAAAACCACTTAAATACTGAGGTTTCCTGTTTGTAAGGGATGCTGTATGCCTTTAATGTGCCACATACATGGACATACATCCTTCCCAAAGTAAGTACTTAAAATCTTAATAATAAGTTTCATACTTACCTATATGGGCTGTACACTTAAAGCCCATTTGTTTAAGTCCCATCACCTCAGTCAGCTGAACCAAAATGGTTCAGCCCACTTCCCCGCCCTCGGGTCTCTGTCTTTTTTTCCATTTTCAATACTCTCTTATTGTTTATGGCTTGGGAATTTCTCCAAATGGACCGCACACCATGCCAGACCTGTTCTTGGCTGTACAGACATGTTTCCAAATGGAAGCGGATGAGCTGACAATGCACTACAACAGAGCAGAGAGAGAGAGAGAGAGTGCTTCTCAGTGAGACTAGTGAGTTTAAGTGCAGTTGTAGAAAGGAGCCTCCAACCAATGAGTAAAAAAAACACACAGGGAGATAATTGCTCTCCCTTGATTCGTTTGGTCATCTAAGAGACTCTCCTTCAATGTTGGCAATTCTGATGGTAATATTGTCTGTAAATAAGTACAGAAAAACGAATACATCATTTTGTTGCTGAACAAATGCCACTTTATGTAAGAAACGCACTGTTTAGCATCAAAATCATACTTAAATTCAAGCAGATTAGGATTTCAAAGAACATCGCTGTCAGAAAACCAAGAGAGTTAAGAATAAAGTCAAAACTAAACTATAGATTGAAGATATTCATGTAGATTATAAATAAAAGAAAGTAAGTGCTTCATCTTAAAGTGAGTGACAATTAAATGACGATTAAATGGTTGAGACAAAGCACTTAGTGCCATGATGCATGGACATAGACGACTATATCTAATTGCATTAATGCTTTTTGGCATTTGCACATATTAAGGTCAAGATAAATGTTGAACAGGAAATCATAAAAAAAGCCCTAAAAACATAATTCCAGAAACCATTACGATCTGGGTCATTAGTGCGGCAGGTACGTTTCCTGTTTGAGTGGCCATGCATTATTAGCTTTGCTATCTCTGTAATTTGATTATGCAAACTGTGTGAGCTTGTGCGATATGACCATTTATTTTCATTCTCCCTCAACCCTCTAAGCTTTCAGGAATAAAAAAAAAATACAATATATCTCTCCTAGACCAATGCACAATGACACGGCTCAAATTTAAAAAAGCTTATTCAGTCAGTCACAACATTCAGAAATTTGACACACAGCTGTAACGAGTTATGCATATAAATTTCTCTCATATGATTAGTTATGCTGTACATGACAAAATATTTTAAATGTAGCATTCATAGAAAAGTTATCTTGATATTTAAATGACAGTTTGGTGTTTAAACAGTGGTTGTCATCAAGAGATGTATAATGATGCTCAGTTAAAAAAAAAAAGCGAACAAGCAAAAAACAAACAAACAATCAAGAAAAACAACCAAACAAACACATGAGCAAGCATTGAAGTAAACAAAAAACAAGCAAAAGGGCACAAGAACAAACAAATAATCAGGAAAAAAGCAAGCAAACAAATAAGTAAGCAACCAACCAAACAAACAAAAAATCTGGTATCAAACAAACAAACAAACAAAACAAGCCTGCAAATACATAAAAGAAGAAAAGTAATGATAAAATGCAGATTTGGAACATGATGATTTTTTGGCTTAATTTACCTCACAGATTAATGAAATACTATGAGTCACTGCTTTAGATGGTTTTAAGTTGTTCCAGCTCAGCCTTATCTTACCACTCTTTGGAGGCCAGTCGCTTCTTGTGATTAATGTCAGCCAGTGTTTATGTTATGAGAGACAGTGCCTTTGTTCCCCATTGCTGTCAATCTCACACTGAGCTATAGCAGGTCTTTCAGTGATAACATCTCAGCCTTTTTCTGAAAGCATTGTAAACAGATTATTCCTTTCACAACTCTTCCTTTGCTTCCGTCCATCCATCCATCATTGGTAAATATATTATACCTTTTATATGCAATGTTTAAAAATACACAGTTTATTGAATCTATCCTTTGGCATGTCTTTCAGCTCCTTCGATGTTCTTTACTAAATACTTGTGCAGATAGGAAGTAAGGAGAAAGTCATTACCGATAGAGGCTTTAGCAAGGAAACTCAGGAGCTAAGACCACTCAACCAGTGCCTCGTTATCAGTCCTCTTACACACGTCCACACTCATTCGCAGACACACAATAAATAGTGTCAAAGCCAACCTTAGGCTCCAAACCGTTTTGGATAAGATGTGGAGTATACCATTTCACAATAATTCCCAGGCATTTGCTGCCAACAGGAAGTGAAGTTGGAGATAATCAAGTGCACATATTTCAGAGTGTGGCATCGACTGAATGTGCATTAGACATGATTTGTTTGATATAGTAGGTGTCAGTCATTAGTAACTGCTGAACCAGACATAGCTCAACCAGATTACGAATTCTCCACCAATTATCCTTGCAGCCTATTGATCTTAACCCCCTGCCACCATCGTTTTGTTCACACCGTGAACCAGGTCCCAACACTATATATAAGACTCACATCTGTGCTTACCTGGACTCCAAGCAAGCATCCTACTCCTACTACCATGCATCCTGTCTCTTCATGGCTCTGCCTGCTCCACATCATCCAGTACTTCTGGTCCTCATGGGAATTTCTCTGTTCATTATTGACTCACAGGTACGTTGTTTCATCTTTCGCTTCTTGTGTTTGCATTTCTAGAATCAAAATAAGAAGTTGTATGTGACAATTCAAATAAAATGTATTTGTTTTGAAGTAATTTGCTCCAGATGAGAACAGTGAATCTAAATGAGCCACCAATGCAGTAGCTCTCATTTCCCCCCTTTTGTTTGAAGACCATGCTTTTAGCAGAATGGAAATTACCAATAAAAGCCACGCTAAGGGCAGAGAGAGAGAGAGACAGAGAGAGAGAGCAGTGGTATGGAAAGAGATTAGGCAGCACTCTGTCCACTCTGATAAGGACAATGTCCTTCTGCTGCTGACTGGACAGTGGACAGTGGGTGCCCTGTTCCTGCTCCTGGACCCTGAGGGAAGCACAGGCTTAATTGTAACATGAAAGCGGGCCATTCTGGTCTGTTATGACAGCATAGCTATAAATAGCCACATGAGGGTAATAACTTCTTGAGTGGTGGTGGTGCTGGCGGCTTTCTGAGGAACCCTGTGTGACCCATGGGATGCTTTATTTTTGAATCCAAAGAGTTGAGATTCTTCACATTCCTTGGTGAGATGTTGATACTCATTGATGGGATCAACTGGGAAGCTCAAGAGCGCACAGCAGGACAAGTCAACATTCCTTTTCAACAAAGTCCTTTATTCTATTCTTCAATGGCAAAGATTAGAGAGTTTCTTTTTTCCATGTCTGTTCCTGTGAAAATTGTGTTTTACAATTTTAATTGTTGTTCCTGGATGAGTTCGGAGTCGTGATTTAATATCCTCAAGCTGAATACAACTTTTACAAAGATCTAAATCCAACTCACTAATGGGCCTCGGGGCATCCTTGAATAAAGAGGCTTCACTCCATGTTTAACAAAGTAGCTGTGGAATAAATCAAAGTCAGCATTTTTCTTTCTCTTTCACAAGTTTTCCCTCACAGCTTTCACTTCCTTGCATTTTACCTATAGCACAGACTAATGGACCTCTCGACTGAGATGAAAGCTGGTTTCACTATTGTTTGGCACCTATTTAAAATCATCTGTCTCTTTATATTCTCCATTTCTCCCATCCCCTCTTCCCTCTTTTCACCTCCACATTGCTTCTATAAGATTTGTGAGGTTGATAGAAGTCTCTGGGCGATGGCTAAGACTATAAAAGTATCATTTTTCCAGGCCTCATACATCAAGGTGCTGTCCTCTCTCTTTCTTCGAAGGAAACAAAAGAGACACTGCAGGCTATGGCATATTTATTTTTTAAAACAAATTCCACCTTCTGGAGGAAGAGCAGATAACGGAGAAAGCAGTGTTTTCAGCTTCACCATCCTTATGAATCTAAGTAAACAGGACTATGCTGGAAGCACAAAGAAATTCATCTCCTGAAGCAGAAATAAAAACCCTATCCAGGGGGATCCATCCTGTTGGGAATGTCCTGTTCCTTTCTTCTTTGAAACATCATTATCAGCAGAACTTAGCTGGAACGACCCTGAGGTAATTAGCATGATTCACACTAATGTGTGTTAGCATAGCATACATTAGTTATAATGTACCAACATGTAAAGAATAAGCTATTTCTTGACAAATACACGGCTATTTCATGCATATATAGGTTGTCAGTGAATCTATGAAATTACGGAGTCGAAAGATTGTTGGGTTTGTTTGAAATGCAACACAAGAATAGACTGAAGTCGAGCATGGTGTTTGAAAACACATGATGCAAAAACAGATCAATTTAAGATATTGACAATAAACATTCTACGATGAAGCAGGGAAAACAGCAAATGATGAAAGCAAACTTTATGATGGAATGACAAACATTACTGCCAAACTCTGCTCTGATTTATTACTGTATTATTAATAATCTGAACATAGTTTTTGTGATGTACATGTTTGTGATGAACAAAATCTTTTGCTGATGTAGACATGTATAGATACACTTATAGCAATGCTTTCACTTTCTCATTTAATCACAAAGTTAATTACAATAAACAACAAATAATGTGGTGCTGCAATTCACTTAATGGCCACAGGTGTCACTATGAATCTTGTTGCATTTCTAAATGAATTAACAAACTTATCCAAATTTATTGACATTTGTTTGCGTACTTGAACTAAAGGGTTGCTTCCTGCAATCGGATAACTCTCACAGAATAACAAAATCAAGTCGAGTCAAATGTTTTTATATAGTGCTTTTATACAGATGCGTCAACGCAGCTACACAAAAGGATGAGGTTAATGACATGTTGTGTGTTTTGTGGAACAGGATATTAATATAATATTTCATCAACAGCTGTAGCTTTTTTGATGACGATTGATGTATGTTTAGACAATCATTTAAGTTAAATTAAAGTTTTTGAGGAATTATTTGGCATAGGGTGCATTTTATTAGACGTGTGGGAAAACCAAAGCACCCGGAGGAAAAACCCAGTTCCAATTAACGTGGGGAACTACAGAGGGAATCTACAGGCTAATTCTCCCAAGGAGTTGTTCCCAGGTAGGCTGTTAGGCTCAGCTATGGCTGTTGCCAGGTAGTAAACCAATGGATGTTATATTTTCAACATAGAACAATAAAGCGTTGGAAAGTTTGTTATTGCTGTCGTATTTGTTTACTTTGCAACCAAAGTTTTTAGTAGAATTGGCAGTGACAGCATCAACCCCAAAAAACCTGTTTAATTCCATCTATAAAAATCACTGTGGAAAAGACTTCAGTGTTGGGTACATCCCATTGCCTCCACAACAGAAGAAAGAGGGTTATTCCATCAAGGAGTATTATCTTGAAAAATTGGTGGATAACAAGATCGTGGTTAGTTTTAAGCAAGGTGCTCAGGCTGTTTGTGAAATTTGATGAGATTTTGCATTGTCTCAAAGATGAGCATTTGCCAGAAACAACTGCATCCATCTTCACTCACTCCATTTTCTTTACCTTTCTCTACAAATTATATCTGTTCTTATGTTGATGTTGTTGTAAGATGTGTTTTGAGTGCCACCAAGCTATGGATTTATGTACCAACTGCAGTCCCTGACACGTGAACAAAGCTGGCTGAAACACATCATGCAAAAACGAGGCTTGGTGGCATATATCAGTTTTCAGCCATAAGTGAATGCTCACATTTCAAATTTTTTGGTCAAAATCAAATTTGGGTAATTCTTTCTAAAGCGTGGCTTTTATTGGTACCAAACTTCTTTCAAAAACATGGATTGGACTTATACTGAATACAATGACGAAGATAAAGAAAACAACAAAGACATAAAATTCAAAGGTGAGAAAAACACCAAAGTTGACAGGCGTTTAAAGATGAAGAAGTAGTACACAGAGAAGAACACCAATGGAAACATGAAAAAAGAGACATACTAAAAACATGGAGTCAAAGAAGGTGATGAATGTGAAAAAGCCGAATACAAAGACAACAAAGATAAGGAAGAGAAGAAAGACAAATAAAGCAACAAAAAGAAGCTTTCCTAACCGTCAACTTTGTCTCAGCGTTTGGCTGTCTCCGCTGGATTTAGGTCAACCAAGGTCAGAGAAGAGCAAATGTTATTCCTTTTAACTCTGACCATTTTGCTGAGTACTTTGATTTGATCCAAAATGGAATCAACCAGCTTATTCAAGAAGCATGTTATTTAATTTATCCCATAGGTTGCCAAAACTAATTGGCAACTTAAATTATTCCTAGTAACACCTACTCACTAGTGGGAAGACACTGTGTTCACAAGGTTAATTTGAGAACTATCTTGCATTTGTATGTTGTCATTAGATAAAGCCCTCTTAAGACCACTCCTAAGTGTCTCGGGGATCTCCCCATCCTGCTTCAGAGAGGTGTGATCTGCAGGTGGTGTTAAACGCAGCTCACTTCAGTAACTAACCCTTGAGAAGAAGCCTACATTGCTCTCCCGAGTAATTACCCAGCAGCGACAGAACGAACAGACAGGAAAACAACAGTCCGCAGCTAAACGTTCATTACAGCAATCTCTTCAGCAGAGCGCCACACTTAGCGACTGCACAGATTCCATCAGAAGTACTGGCGGGAAGAAAAAAAAGGGCTTACAATTATACCACCTTCCTCTACAAACTGAGCTTCATCCATTTAAAGGTGAAATTCATGCTGAGAGTGGGAGCAGATTCATGTGTCTGTTAGCATTAGCATTATCCATGCTCCAGCATTTCAGTAAGGCTCCAGTAGAAGGGTGACTGCCCAGTACAAGCCCCAAAAACAGATGGTCACGGCTCTATTAATACAACAGACAACCCGTGTGGTCTGTCCAAAAACATGCGTCTGCCAGTTGCCGTCAGCTGTCCACCTGGTTGGCAGCAGGGAATGATTTGGCTTAATTAGTCTAATGAGAAAAACAATAGGAAACTCAGTGTCTGTCAGTCAGGAAATGAGCCCCGAAGAGGTCACATAGCTGTACTTTCATTTAAGCATATGCAAGTTGTCTATGTGGGAAGGAGAGGCGATGACTGCAGGGTATAAAACAGGTCAGAGATCAAGTGACAATCCCATTGTCACTGGTGAGAGTAGCGAGAGATTTGCCTAATGCAGAGAACGTGGATAGTCTCACAACAAAGGCAGGAAAAATATCTAATTACACATATACTCATAAATATCTCATATACTGAATAAAAATTTGTGAAATAGCATCTATTAATATCTAATTTCTGAAGACCTAAACCAGCACAGTCTTTCCTGGAGGGTCACAGCCCTGCAGTTTAGCTTCTCCCTTCACGAAACATACTTGACCAAACTAATGAAGGTTCTTTTAGCTTGATTGAAGCTGGAGTGGTATGTGCAGCTTGAAATGAAACATGTAGGGTGTGGACACCCCTGGCCTAAACACATTCCACTAATCAGATTAAACAAATGAATCAGTGCCTACCTCACATGTTTATGGTCAACACTGAGCGATGATATATCTTTCTCAAATGTTTGCATTATATCAAGATACTGTATCTGTTGATTGCATTCTTTGGATTCTTTATCAGAACACCGTACAGTTCCTGACAAAATGGGAATATATTTTGAGTGTATGTTGAAATCTAAGAGCTTATATTATTTTTAAAATGTTGCAAAAATCATATTGACCTTCTGTTGGTTTGGTTTTAGCCCCCTTGCCATTTAATTGGACATCACTGGAAAAGTTATCTGCTCATCCATCTATACATCCACCCATCATCTATACATCCATCCATCCTTCCATGCCCACTCTGAAATACACCCCCCACTCCCTGCTCTTCATACGTACAGATGAGCCATTGTGGATGGACCAATTATGGATCCCCTTAGACCCTCCTCCCCTATTAGTTTGCCATTTCAAGTATATCATTTTAAACTGATGGTGTAATGCAAATGCTGAAATGCTGATTTTAAGTCTGAACATGACTGACAGCATATCTGGAGAGCCCTGGGACCATTTTGATGACATTAGCAGCACTAAGTCAACCCTGTCATTCAAGTGGGGAGTGGTGCCATAGTAATTTTCCATTTTGGTAAGTAATGTGTCTGCTGGTGGTTGTGAGACAACAGAAGGGTCAACAGTAGGAGTTGCAAAACAACAGGCATCGTTGTGTTAGTGTTTTTAAATGCAAAATTTATAGTGCATATTATAAAATCATAGCATATTCTATTGACCTCAATAACACCCAAAACAAATATGAGTTTTATGAGAACAAATAGATTTCATACAGACTCTGGGGTTGAATTGAACCTGAGAAAGACTGATGTAACAAAATATGTACAGGCCATTGAAAAATTTGTTCATGTTAATTTTATGTTTACAGAGTTCTTACCGTTAAATTAGGAAATGTCATTCAATCTAAAAAAAGCCTTTGATGGAATGAGCCTGCCATGCTCAATCTATTGCCCTGCAATTGATAAAAATCTACAAAATATAGACTTTATCCATCAAAAGAACAGTGTGAACATGAATCTGTGTATGCTTGAGTGTGTGGTCTTCATCCGGCCGGCTGAGGTTTAATGAAGCAGCAGGAACACCTGAGACCCCACTGATGATGGAGCAGCTGGGAGGGCTGAGCAGAGATCATCTCTCCACCCAAAGGCTTGCGGCCAGAGGTAAAAACTACTTGCGCTCAACCTCCAGTGGGCCACCAGGCTCCTTCAGATCCAGCCAATCAGAACAGCTCCAGAGCGAGCTCTCGTTTGTATCTAATCCTGGGATCTGACAGGAGCTTTCGGATACAACATAGGGCTAAAAGCTGAGAGCTGATCTAGGCCATGCACTGTATGGATAATTTTGCATGTCAGAAGTGCATTTCCACTGTGTGTACGCATGTGCAAGCACAGGTGGCTCTTCACAGCTGATACCAGATGCTCCTGATGAGGCAGAAAAAGAAGGACATGCATTAAACAAGTACAACCTCATAGGAAGAGTACAGTATGATTATACATTTACAAAGTTATTAGTTATAACAGTGTAAAACATATATTATTGGGGGCTGGTAATAGTTGTCATGCTTTTTTAAATGTATTTATTATATATAAGCAATGCTAGGCCTTTTCCTAATCTTAGCAAGGTGGAAATGAAAATATTTTAGTACATTTTTTGCAAAAGACACAGAAAGAATTGCAATATAATGTAGAAATATTTTACACATTTCCAAGTATACATCAAACCTACGATCTAGCCCTGACTGACACATAAAATCAAACAAAAATGCACCTAAATCACATGAAGCAGAATTTCTCTTCTAGGCATTTTATCAGTGTGACAAATCTCAAAATTGCACGTTAAAGATATTTTCTGTATTTAATAAGTGAAGCATTTAAATTAGTTTGTTAAAAAAGTCTCCTTTGAACTGAAAAATATATATATGTGTATTATTTTATTATCATAAACACATTTACTTGTTTCATTGCCTGGGATTTGAACCTGCACCATTTGCATTGCTAAAGCTGAGCCACAAACATGATAAGTGTCATTTAATTGACACTTCCTTTTGCTTTTTCATGCTTTTGCTGACATTTTTAACATAAAGGAGTGACTTTCCCTGAATACAAGAGCATCAGAGCTAGCTACTTTGTGTTTACTAAGTTACTGTATGTTTAATTATTCATATTCAAGAGCCATACTCGGCTATTTAAGAGCTTAGGAAAACATGTAAAAAATAATACCAGTAATGTCAAATATGCAGCAATCCACTAATTAACTTTATATACTTGGGACTTGGTAGTCACATTTTTTCATAAAAGGTGCTGATAGCAAATCATTGTCAAATCATTAGATAAAAACATGTTGTTTATTGAACTCTATTTTGAGAGTGTGCTTTTGTAGCTGATATTAAATTCTATTGAGTGCAAGAAAGAGCAAGATTCATGGCGGCAGCACCTCCATCATGAAGCAGTTCTTCCAAGATTATCCCTTGCAGTGTCTACATGGCTAATCTTTGCTGCCTGCTGCACTTTTTTCCCTTCTTTGGGATCGACTTTTGCATTTATAATGACTGACCCAAGTGTGATGCACTTTTCTTTTTCAGTTTGTAATGAAACTGAATTTTAGCTTACAACAAATGGATACATGAACTGCATTTTTCCCAAATTGGTGACCACTGTTCATATATTCAAACTTGTGTATACACCTATTAAAAGCATTAAAAAGACATAGGAATTGGACTCAGACACACACATACACACACACGCACACACGTTCACAAAACTTGTTAATAATAGATCCAGTCACCGAATTACACGATTGAGCGGTCCAAAATCCTTTAATGGGAACTGTGTGAAGTCCTGACAACTTCAGTGTGATGTGACAGAGACAGTATGTCCATCCCAAAGACTGATTTGATCAACTTAGACACATCATGGAGCTATTTGGGCACGTGAGTGTGTGTTTGAGTGTGCACAGTGTGTTAGCCTCATCTATCTGCAGTCCCTGCAGGGAATGAAGTGTTGAAGAGTTCAGCCAAGAGTCCACAAGAAACGTGTGAATCATTAACAACCTCTTGGCCAACAGAGACTTCTGGGAAGATGCCAGTGGCATCTGTAGTCATCTGTTTGCTTCTGTACATTTATTGATACCATATATCTGTTTTCTGTTAGCAAAAAGCTTCAGACTTGCCCAGTGTTTTTACCACTTTACATTGGGGTACACAACCTGAATCTT
The DNA here is from genome assembly GCA_007224835.1 of Danionella cerebrum. NCBI lineage: Eukaryota > Metazoa > Chordata > Actinopteri > Cypriniformes > Danionidae > Danionella > Danionella cerebrum. The sequence continues at coordinate 655,009 of SRMA01025441.1, read as the reverse complement.
TGTTGCGCTGGTCATAACTGAAATAAAAGATTTTTTTTATTATATCCTAACTATATAATGAACACCTGTATATAAATATTTGCTGGAATAAATAAACCAGACTTTCTTTTTGGCTCTACCTGCATCATGTACAGTACCTATTTATATTTTCATTACCAAAAACATCCTGGTCGTTACTTTTGTAAACATTTAGAGCATATATCCAGATTTTACATTTTTGAAAAGTGTAAAGACTAAGACCTGAAGCCTGACGGTTGCTTGTACACTACAAAATATAAATAAACAGTGTTGCAATTGCTATAGAAACAAATGGGGTTTTGGCAAACTTCAACCTCCCTTTCCAGTACTGAAGTGACTGAAACAACATTTCATCATCTGAAGGAAGCAGAAAGTGTTGATGTCCCATATTTAACTGCCATACTTTAAAGCAGAAAGAGACACGTTTACAGCCTGATGGAAACTCTGTTTTTATTTTTTAATTGCACTTATAAGAAGGAATTGGTCAGCCATTCACACTTTTTCTTTAGATGGCTTCACAGCATTCATTATGTGGTCTATAAGTTTCAGGCTCTTTCCTAACATCAGCGAGTGTGGAAATGGTTTATTAGAATAGAACAGAACAGAACAGAACAGAATAGAATAGAATAGAATAGAATAGAATAGAATAGAATAGAATCAGTTTACATACCAAACGGCAAATTTTTATTTCTAGGTAATTTTTCTGAAAATATCAATGATATCGCAAAAGCATTTTTTCCACTCACGGCTTGTGGTTGGGTGGACCCATTTACTGTCAAACAACTGTGTTTTTGTCTTTTTCATAATGACATCAGAACTTTTTTGAGAACCTCAAGAGATTGTCACTGATTTTTAAGGGGGGGATACAAAATAATAAGAACTAAACTTTTGATTAGAGTCATTTGGAAAGTTTCTGTTGTCATGATTTAAAAAGAATAAACACAGTTGTTTCATAATTAATTGGTAACTTATGAGCACAGCTGTAAGTTAAATATGGGGCAACATTATGATCTGCTTTGTCTCGGCACAAGATCATGAAATTCAGTTTCAGTCACTTCCGTATTGGAGTGGGAGGTAAAGACAGATATGATTAATGGATATAATTTATAACTATAGCTTTCATTCCACCAAAAAAGGATGAAAATAATTGAGATCTATACAACTATGCAAAAGTCTTTGCTCTCTAATTTCAGTATTTTCAATTGCTGAGCATGTGTAGTGGGATTAGGAGAACCATGTCAGCACATGACACTAACCCCTTCAACAAAATCAACTTAATACAATGGAACAAGAGAAAATGTGACAGAAAGAGGTCTATTTGAGCCTAACAACTGCAACTGAGAACATTTGTCTAGACAACATCAGAAATAAACAAGAAACCTCCCAGGTTAAATCAGCAGCGTAAACAGAAGCGAATTACATCTCGACTGAAATGTGTTGTTAACACAGAGACAACGGGCAGAGAGGCGCACCTCTCGGAGAGCACATTAGACCTTAATGAGACTGAAAGAATTTTGAAGCTGGTACATAGCTTGGCTCATTCTCGCTGATGAACAATTTACATGTTTCTTTTCCAGCCTCGATTGGGTTGGTTTTCTTCATCTGAACAGAGAACGATGAGGCTATGGAGCTGAAAAGTCGAAGTCATCTGACCTTGGAATCAATCAGGCAGAATAGAGGAGCCAATCTAACGTAAACACACTAGACTGGCGGAGTATAGAGAAACTAATTAGAGCATAGCGATCAGATTCAAAACCGCACTCACAAGTTGAGACTTGTTTTACTTTTAGGTAGAGGCCAATTACTTTGTATTACAATAGAGACACTCGCCTCTATATCGGTTGCCTGAAGCGGAAATCTCAAATAAAACAACACAAACTATCTATCATATTGTCCTTACAGAACGTATTTAAATCTTTAGTAATAAAGCTAAACTATGTAATAAGAAAATATCTTCAAGAAAGAAAACATCACTAAGAAATGGGGGTTTGGTTATGTTAATCTTAAATAACCTTTTTTTACCTAAAAATAACTTACTTAATTAACCTAAATTTAATATTTAATACTTAAATAACCTAATTTTTTTTCAACAACTCCCTAACAACCAAACTGTTTACCCTTGCAACCAAACCGTTTACCATAGCAACCAAAATTTCAGAACTCTATCTTTGTTTTGGTAAATTATAGAGAAATGGGAGTAGGTTTACCTAACTTATAGTGAGAAATGGAACATTATATTATGTCACAGACCTCCCTTTGTCCTCACAATTGTCCTTTTTTGTGTTTTTCTGTTCACCTTCTAAGCTTGAGTTTGAGACATCTCCTAAAGACACTTACTTTTCTGTTTTGGGTTTTGAAGCTGACTGGAAGCTGGTGTCTGACAGTGAGTTTAAAAATAAGAAATAATGCTCATAAACTCAATGTTTTACGTATTTAAAGTTCCCTTTGATGATAAACATATTCTAGTGAGTTTGTCTGAAAATATCTATATTAGATCAAATGTGATAAAAAAAATGTGTATTACATTGTTGCTGTGTTTTTTACACTATGATAAATTTTAATGAGAAAAACAATATTATTAAAGGGTCAAAAGTCTACTAAAGTCATAAAGCCATATATTTTATGCATCAGTGTTCAGCCAATTACTTGAACTGCCTTCCTGGTTGTCCATCACACAGGAGCATAAACACATACTCTGCCAACTGTGTTTGTTTGTGCAATACACAGAAAGTGACAGAGATTTATTAGTGCACAAATATAATTCCACACTCTGAGCTGCATTTCACTCTTCCTTCATCAATATATCTCCAGCTATTTAATTAGCCGAATGGACAATAAATCCACCTTGAAGCAGACTTTTTTTTTTCTCACATATTTTGAAGTGGCATTCATATGCAGACTCTCATTATGAAGCCTGAACATGTGTTTAGGTCACCGACACAAATCACAGCTATATACCAAACTAAAAGCGTCATTAACTGCAAAGCATCCTTTTACAAGAACACACTTGATTCAATCATTACAGCGACTGATCTACAGAACACAGTTAAAATCTTGATGTGACAACAATTTATCAAAAGGGATGTGCTTGCCATTAAACGGAGCAGTATTATTTGTTCATTTATGAGTGTAGAAATGTATCCTTAACCCGTAGAAGTCTCGGTGTGTACTGAATTAAGTAGGACTGATGCTTTTGTTTAATTTTGTTTAAAACAATGTGTAGTTTTCAAAAAGGCATTTAGCGTTGATAATTTTGGTTTTATATGAACATTGCAAGAGTTTTGATACATAATTTGCCAGGTAATTCAAATAAAAATGTTTTTCAGTTTTGTTTGACAGTGATATCAGTTCCATCTATTGGTGAAAAGAGGGATGACCCTTTAAAAGTAGAATACCTGTGATACGGCTTTTGCTTCTAAAAGTTCTGGCACATAAAGCCCAAGGGTACAAAAAATGATTGGAACAGTGTATAAAGTTTAGGAGATATTTGAATAGCTTTCTGATACAATTTTCACAAACTAAATTTTTTTTTTATTCCTGCAGTAAAAAAATGACAAAATGTAATACTCACAAATGTATTTTTGTTATACAATTTCAGGTTTGTAGTGGGATTATTGTGTAAAATGATATAAAAAAGTCCTTAGACTTCTAAGGGTTAAATAAAGATACAAAAATACCCAAAAGTCAATGAACTGAAGCCATTAAATTGACTTTTCCCCAAAATATTTTTGTAGACGTCTAAGATATTACTTTAGATATAATGAATGCTCGGTTAATTTTTGTTGTAATCCTTAAAAGCCTTTTTCAATCTATTCAGGATGAAAGTTTGACCCCTCTAAACTAGCACTGTACCTTTAATAAAGTCCGGAATGCCATAATTATCATGCTGTTTACCCCTGTTCTGCCCACAATTATTCTTCTGCCACGCCCCTTTTAATGGAACCTCGCCTGGAAGTCATTAATCCCCCAAAATCTTATCTTTTTTTAAAAGTTGTATTAAGGCCAAAAAGTGGATATATTTATCTTCTGTTTACTTTTACCTCTGGATAACCCCGCGCCCATTACTCTCGTTTTCACCATTTTTTCATGATGTTTACTGATTGTGCTACATTTTTACTTCTGGGTCAGGGGGTTTTCACAGATAATTAACTTAAGCCTTTTTGAGCTTCACAAAAATTGTAATAGGACACAAACACAAAACAATGTAAAAGTTCTACAAGGTCAATTATGCTTTATATGGCGCCTTAATTTCACATATTCATCTGCACAAGAACTCTCTCTTTTCTCTCTCTCTCTCAAACATTGAATGTACTGATGTGGTTGAAGAATGATGGAAGACACTACTTCTGCTGAGCTACACCCCTGTCAGCTGTGTATGTACAGTGCAGTATATACAATGACCGCTGAAGCATGACCGAACCCCATCTAAAAATATATGCGTGTTTTTCAGTGTGTTCATGTGTGTGTATGATTCAGCTTGACCTAATGAATTCTTGGTCTAGGCGTTTGACAGATTGAGTCGCATCATTTAGAGTGCAATGAGCTGCCAACAACCTCATTGCTGGATGACATATGTGTCTTCACCCTCCCAACAGCAGATGGATTGACACATAGAGAGCCAGTTTGTACTTGAATGGCTTCAACAGGTTCTAATGCTCATCTAATTCTTGAGATGGGCATGAAAAGTGCATTTCAACATAAAAATGCACATCCCCAGCCCACTCAATGACGGCTTATCCACTATTAGCATACATTAAGTGCATCCTCCTCGGCAGCTGGATTTCCACACTAATCAGAGAGCTTTTGAATGGCATTTAAACCCACCAATCTCCTGCCATTATTTAGGGCCATAAAGGTATAAAGCTTGTCAGCTTTTTCTTACAAAACACTTTGTATACATTGAACATTAAATGCATGTACATGCAACAGTTCATCACTGGTTACAATTTTAACTTGTGTAAAAGTGCTTAAGATGGTCATCTACAATTATTTTGTATTTTTGCATGAATTATCTGAAGATTTGACCAAAATAATCCAATCATCCTCTTGTCTTTTCCCACCATTTGTGCTACGTAAAATCTTAACAGCCAATACGATGGCTTTATAATAAATTCAAATAAACATTGTTTTTCACTAATCATCTTTCTAAAAAATACAAAGAGTATTTGATAAGAATAACATGCCTTATATCCTCTCTTAAAAGGGGAGGGTTGATTTGTGTTCCTGACAGATCCATCAAACATGGGCGGACATGTAAAGGCTTCTACGGATATTAGAGTTACTTAGCAACAGTAGTATTAAAAGAGGTTAGCAGGCTTAAATGAAATGATTCTGAGGCTCATCTTCGAGCCAGTGTAGAGCAGAGGTCGATTTCATTTCTCCTATGGCTCTCAAATGTCCCTAGGAAATGTTACAGTGAGTCAGAGCTTCCGATTGGAATGAGAAAGTTGGTTGGAGGGCAAGAGGTGGTCTTGTTTACACTTTACACCCTGAAAAGATATTAATAAACAAAATCAGTTCTCAGTCTTTGTGAAAAATTTATAAAACTGGAAATTAATATTAATATATTAAAATATTTAACTCTTGTACATGCTGGGAAGAATAAACACAAATTGGTTAAATGGGTTTGCATGGATGACTGCTGCAAAAAACTACCGTAATTGATTAGCTAAAAAAAAGCTTTATTCAAAGCAGCTTTACAGATTAAAGAAGTGACTTGTAAAGTTGAATTTTTGGGTATTTTGTAAAAAAAGCTCATTTAAGGTATGCATTTTGATCAAATTGTTAAAATGTTTTATGGGTTAAATATAAAGGTAAATCAGCAATTTAGAATAAATACCTACCGTAATCAAGTGTCATAGTGGCTAGAATAAGGGAGAAGGCACACCAGATAAATTTACTATTCACAGCTTCATTTACATGTTTGTTACATACATGTTTACATACTTCATATACAGAAGTATGTTGTCCCTTAAAAGGCAAAATAACTGAGATTATCTAAGTTTCTTTTAAATAGGAACCCATGGTATCTTTGCTCCAGCAATCAACGGCATGTATTTTGGATGTTTAGGAGGAAAATCCCACACTTACACTCAAATGGGGAGATATATGAAACTCCACCCAGAAGAGCTCCACCTCTGGGAGTGTCCAGGGTACTATTGGACCTGATCAGATGCTTAGCTGATGGATGGTGACTGGATGAACTGACTCTTCCCTGTTTTTCCAAGTCCTCAAAGAAGTGCTTATTTGCTGTCATCAAGTTTTAAACAAATAATCAAAGTTATTGTGTCTTGCCCCATATGGGAACTGTTTTGGCATTTTATTAAGCCACACTTTGTTTAACGTCAGACTCTTCTGAAAAATCTGTCAAATGTAATATATCTGTTTTGTACTGGTGGGGCACCGGTTCACTGGAGTGTCGATTGATTCCTGCTTGAGGTTATTTGGCTAACCTCTCTTCTTTTCACACTTTTGCGGTAGATATTCTATGCGTGACACTGCAAAATAAAAACCAATTAAAACGTAAAAACTGTAAAAATGGCCAACAGAGATGTGGTATAGAGTTTATATTTGGCCAACATAATGCAGAGCTTCATGCAAGTGCCAGTGTGTATGAGCGTTCAGTCAATGTCACGAGAGGGAAGTCATTCGTGAAATGAAGCGTGTGTCAAATATTTAAAGCTCCAAATCTGTTTTATAGCCTCCTGAGTATCTGACATGTTGATGAGCAGATGGCAGCTCCCTCATGAGCTGATGCGCTATAAGAACAACACATCAAGTGTATCTGTCTGTGTCCCGCAAGATTTAAAGCATTACTGCTACATCTATGTAAATTTTTACACTTGAAAAACAAAAAATCCAAAATGGCTCGATTTATTTTGGATAAATAATCTTTGGGGTTAACAATTATTAATAATGTTTTATTATTAGCACCAACAGGATGTGTTGCTTTGTTTGAATACACTCTTCAATCCTCAATCTGGTGCCCTGGCAGAAAGAAAATGTTATGGGTGTGCACCTAAAAAGTCACTGTGGCAGTACCTTTTAAGGAGAACAAAATGTTCCGACATGTCAAGGAACTTATATGAACCATTGTGAGTGTGAATTGGGAATTGGACCAATCATCCGCTTGTTGCTGTGCCTTGTCCTGGTCATAGGAGCCAATTATGGACCCATCAGTTGCTGACCTAATGCATGAAGGGAATAGATGTGTACCTTATTTCAGTAGAACCTTGATCGGATCAAAACAAAACCCGGAGAGGCTTTTTATGTACCAATAGTAGTACATGTAGTGGTACAATGTCTAAGCTACAACTTTTTTCTGAGAGTGTGGTAAAACATAAACATTACCTAGTAACGAAAGAATGTCCAGTATTTTTAAATCATAACCTAGAATTTTCCTAAATATTAAGTACTTTGTTACATTTGCATACATTAGTTCATCTTTTGGAGGGTGAACACAATCACAGATGTGTAAGTTTCATGTGAAAAATATAATCAGACCAGGCATATGTAAGGACAGGCTGCAAAAATTATTACAACTAGATGTAGATCAAATACAACGGCATGGTTTGTCAACACAGCTACATGGTTATTTCACACGGCCACTATGAAAGAGAGGTTCTTGTAGCAAAACCCCCCAGAACTCGGTGAAGAAAGTCAAGAAAGATGTCTTACTTTAGTTTAACTTCTTACTTTGATGGTGTTGCAATGCTTTGTAGTCATTATATGATCAATAATGCAATATATTTAACATTATTTATACACTGGTGATGTAACCTTTAATAAAACATTTTCAGCCATATTTTCAACATATCATTATTAAATATCTCAGCAATAGTTCCAGGTTTGTTAACATTACCAGGGATTAGAAGTGGGCCAGGAGTAACTGATATGGCTCACTATAATGCATTACAAAGCAGTCCAATGCAGTCACATTTACTGGTTCATTGGTTTGCAATGTTTTTATTATGATTCTAAGCCATTCCTGGTTCAATTCACAAACATTTATTCATATTAATGAATAATTCAAACCCTACCCATAGCTTTCTCAACTTTAAAACAATTCTAAAGGTAAACTACTTAACGGTGAGCATGATTGAGAAAAGGAGAAAATAGTCTAAACTTTCTACATGAGCAGTTGTTATGTTTATCTGCTCCTTCTCTTAAAATTACTTATTTTTCCCCCTCAATTTAACCTTTGGATCACACTATGCTAAATGTATCAAATGTAAAGGAATATAGATTCAAGTCAGCTTAAAAATATTAATTCTGTTAGGGTACTTCCTTGTCTTTTTCTGGTCATGGTTACGGATATGTGGGACACAGTGCACTCTTCTGTTGTTTTCTGTAGTCCTGTCATGTCATTCCTGGTGTCTGTGTCTACCCTGTGAAGGTATGTGCTCTCAATCCAATGATTGGTTATTGTACATCTTGCGTTGAATCTATTTCTTCGTTCCTTTGTCCGAATTCTTTGTACATGTGGCTGTGTGTTCCACTGGTGCCCTCTACATCATCACACTCTTTCTCCTTGACTGGTGGTTAGCTATGCTTGAATCTTCATTGCTAACATGTGATATGCAAAAGAGATTTTTTTTAAATAATATTGCTGTACTAATTGCAAATGTATGACAACCTTGTCACATGCAAGGGCTAAATTCTTGTTTTGAATCCTAATTATGAGGCTCAGCCATTTGCAACCCCAAATTAAAAAAGCAAATCGACATCGACCTGAGAAAAGCCCCTAATTGGTGCATGAAAACTTGTGACAAGGAAAGATATCCATCTGCACAAAAACCTTTTTTTACACATGAGTCTGTGAAGTGGTGAGCAACACATTCTGATGGTCAAGGAACATCTCAAATCTCCAAATTAAGATTTGTCCTTGGACTTCATGTAATACTATTAGCAAATCTCTATCACTATTTGGAGCTATAAAAAAAACCTTTCAATATTTTGAAAAAAAAAAAAAAATATATATACATGTATTTGGAGTTTAAGTGGCATGTGATGTCAGTGTGGCAGGTCTGATTTCAGCCTGTGTGTCTGAGTGGGAGAACGGGAGAGAGAGAGAGAGAGATACAGGAGGTGGCCCAACTGAGTCTTAATTATGGTGTGGGATCTTAAAAGCCCTGCAGACGCTGCCAGCACCCGGGGGAGAAGAACACGGCACCTGAACCTGAGCGAATGAAACTCATCAATCATTTGAGAATACTCCAGATCCTTCTAGAGGCCCAAAACCAGCCTACCACGAACCGATGCACACAAGCACTTCATGAGGAAATCAAGAGTGGGCTGTAAGGATGCATCTGTGTTTGAAGTTTGATAGAAATAGCAAATCATGTTATACGATTACCACCCACAGCCATGTTGAGGAGTTAAGCAGGTGATCAAGAAAATAGCATTGAATAAATTGCTTTGAGGTAAACAGTCATGTAGGAAAGCAAAACATAATTGCCAATGGTCTCATATAGAGCTAATGTGAAAAACAGATTTGTGAGTATAACGTCAATAGAAAGATTTGTGAGAAGTTAACAAAGTTATAATATGAAAAATCCTTGTGAAAACATTCTCTTAATATATTTGTTAGTAAAAGGTTCAAGGCCTCTGCAGACCGATCTTTTGTTTTTTTTTGGAGATTTGCACGAATTTTCGTATGGCTTCTCAGCAGGGTGCTCCTTGTCTGGGTCCAGGAAATATTGATGTAATGACACTGCCTGCCTGAAGATGGGGTTTGCGGTACAAGCGATGCACTCCGCACCAAATAAAGAAATGAGCTGCGTCTTAATCCAGGCAATGGATTCGTCCGAGTGCGTATTTCACGTAGGCTTTCGTCACAATGCTGCGCTGTACCATTTCACCAAAACTCGAAGGGTTCTTCAAATGCCCGAACTATTGTCTCCCGAAGAAACTTGGATTGAGACACAGCTCATCGATGTTGAGCGGCTTATACTGTTGGTGGCTGATCACAGGGAGCTGTTGGAGGATTTGTTGCACACTTTTTTGTCCTGTTTCCTGTGCAAAGTTGTTATGAAAATGTGGGATAAGCACCAACAAGCGGCGTTTTTTATGTCTCACATCATCGTAAGAGCCAGGTTTCATTGGATGTTCTCCTTACGAAAAAAGGATCAGAAATGGCAGTGCACAACTGATATTCTCAGCATCATTTTTAATGTGTTCTATGCTCTATGAAGAAATATCAGGATTTGGTTGCATCCTGAGGAGAAATAAATAAAATAAATAAAATAAATAAACAATTCACTGGTTTTATATTAAGTTTGATATAGCGACAGGCTTGCATAAATCTTCCCCTGAAAGCGACATTGCTCACAGCTGAGGTCAGTGAGAGCTCAGAACATAATTTATAATACCATAAAAACAAAATTGCTGGTGAAACATTCATGGTAAAAGTGTGTTGTTTATTGAAAGCAAAGCCATCAAATGGAAGCTGGGGTTAATTTCTCTATAACCCTCAATCAGCAGAGCAAAAGGGAAGTCAGATGTGTTTAATCGTCCTGCGCTTGGTGTCTGTCTGTGCATGGGCATTTGCCAAAAATGTAAACCACCATTGTTTGGAATGTTATGAAGCAAACAGAACACCTGAGGCACTATTTTTGGAAATGTGATGAAAGATGTAATATTCTATCAACAAAGCAAAATGGAAACAGACGGATTATAAATACACCGAAATCAAGGGCCGACAAGACATCTGTGAACTAATTAGGGCATGTTAAATGCTGAGCAGGAGAAATTGGGTGAACAAAACAAAACAATTAGTGCATTTTTTTTCTTTTTTTTTTTAAGTTGTTATGATTGTGATTTTTCACCATTTTTTTATTTACAATAAAACGTTTGAAGCAGCAGCTAGGGTTTGTTTATTGTAAGTGTTAATTTATTTAAACATAGAAATCTTTAATTTTGAACATAATTCAAATCTTTTAAAAGTCACTTCACTTGCCCCTAGTGAAGCTAAATCTTGTTTATATGTGTTTCTAGAATTTAGATTTTGAAGGGAAGGAAATATTTGAGAGGAAAGTAAATTGAATGTTTCGAGTGACCCTTGAATATAAGGCTGATAGTGGCAGCAGATGGCCAGAAGACATATTTCCAAGAACGGCTTTGAACTGCTCTCAAGCTAAAGAATTCAAAGGAATGGGTCGTAAAACACACGCACGTTCACCTTTTACAACCTTTTTTTATTTCACAGAAATTAACATTAATTGTATGATTTAGGAAATTATTTGCATATTCTACCCTTGCAACCAGGGTCTAATTAAAAAGACTGGAGGAGAGAGAGGAGATCAGAAGGGGGTGAAGACCAAAGAACAGCTAAGAGAAAAGCAGGCCATGCTGTAACCCAGCTTACCCCCATCATTTTTAACAAACATAAATATATAAAACTTCCGGAAATCATTTCTGATTTGATTATTTGTTTTAAAAAATTATTTTTCAACAGAATGTCCTACTAGTTAGTAAACAATCCCTTGTTGTAAGTGCCCAGTGTCATAGATTGAGATGATACTTCTATGCATGAGCCAAGTTTTGAGTAGCAGTCTATTCAAATTTAGCAAAAACAAAGTCTATTCAAATTTACCAAAAACAAATCTATTTAGGTACCGCTAACCAACCAGAAACTAGAATTGACACTAGTGATTATAATCATACTAATGACTTTATATTGCCCAAAAATAAAATATAAAATGTTCAATTATTTTCTAATTTCTTCAAAAAGTCATTCACATTTAGGTCATGGAGAAGTGAGTGATGTTAATTACTTATTTAGTTTGACTGACAGTGTATTATTTTTAAAGTTTTTGAGGATTTTTAAATAAATAACATACCAGGTAGCATCAGGGTGCTTTCTTTACGGCAGTTGACATTTTTTTTTATGTAATTGAGTAGTCACCAAACAAAATCAACGAAAAAGGGCCCTATTTGAGTTTAAAACCAAACCAGTTTCGAATACTAACAAGCACCTCTCTCCCTCTTCAAGACTCTAAAGTGGACACACACCAGTAAACCTGTCGGCCCGCAGGTACATCTGACAAGGGGTTAAGATAATTGAACTTTGCTGAATGTGTTTATATGGGATGACAGATTATTGGTTGTCTCTGGGCGTTTGGGCCTAATTAAAGATGACACCACAGTGAAAGGGCATTGGAGTGCCGGGGCTGACTCCAAACAGCTGCTGCAATGAGATGTGAAGGTGAGTTTCTTTCAGACGCCTTTCTCAAATTCAATACACTGTCTGCTGTGAACCTGCAAATGACCAGTCCCCCCTGAAACTGATGGAGTTTATATTATAGCTGCTGCTTCTAGAGTAGAAATCATTTATATTCTGTGCATTTGGATAAACACTCAGTTCCTTCCTAAAAGAGCCATCCGCATACTGCCAGCAAGCTATTTATGCTAATTTTTCAATCAAATATTCTTTGACCTGTCAGAATTTTAACTGCCATGTCAGCGGGAGGTAAGGAACTCATATAGTCTCAGTCATCTAAAGACTGTCATTTAGTTCTAATAATAAAATGGTGTTCAAAGTGAGGCGTGACAGGCGTGATATTTATTCTCAATAAGAGCTAGTATTTATCTCTGCTCCAGCCAAATCTGATACAAACTAAAGTGTTCACAAGGCAGTAAATATTGGTAGAACAGACAAGATGGTCCAATGTGATGCCCAAGTAAGTGCACATTTTGCTGTTGCCTTGACAACGTCAGGTAAGCTGAGCTTGAGCGGACCTTAGAGTTTTATTGGGAGAATTTTCAAATGCATTCATTTCCCAGAAGGCCTGACAGGAATGAATCAAAGCCTTGTTGCAGTTTGGCATGTGTTCACTTTAACAGGAGACAGTTCAAGTCTCTTTTTGCTTGTAAGTGAAGCAAAAATAGCCACAAAGGTGTTAAACTTTTTTATTAATGTGATCTCACCCTACCGACTGTATATCTTACCCAATAAATGACTCACTATTAATTGACATGGGATTTTTTTATTTTATTTTATATTAAATAAAATTTAGTGAGTGAATCCGAAAATGGCTGGAAGAACTGCTGGCCAAACGGTGGTCATGTGTGTGACAGAGATAACACTGCTGCGAGTGCAGAGCCTTTCAGCTCTACATCTGGAGTCAAAAGCAGTTACTGACTGTCTACACCCCACCACGAAAGCCTATAGAGACTGAGTCACCCATAAAGAAAAGACGATCGCGATACCACTTTCAAGCACTCAGTGTATGTCTGGAGAGGGATGAAGTGTCCTGACACAAAACATCAGACATCAGGGCACAAAAAACTGAGCAGAGGTTTAATAAATTTGGATTCATGGCAAAAGCCTGTAAAACAAGCACTATGAATACATTTTAATTAAACACAGAACAAAAGGGACTGGAATGCTTTGCTGTAGCTTGAAAACAATTTGTCCAATACGCTTTTCTTTGATGCACCAAAAATTAGCAGTACTAAAAAGACCATTCTCCTGGAATGCACTTTTATTTCCTTTCCCTCTGGCATATAATGTGATTTTGAAGAACAGAACAGTCGAAAATGTTTTCATTGGCAAATGAAATGAGCACATCAAGTTTCCATATTATTACCTTGACAAATGCAGGTAAATAAAGGTAATGATTGATTCATTGTTTCTTGCTTATGTGTTTGTTTCATCTGTTAGAAAACATTATCAGCAGGCTCGGTTCATATTTGATCACAACACCTCTAACAGATGAATTGCCAATGACCATTTTCTTTGTTCCTCTGCCTTTTGTCCCTTTGTATGAGATCTGGGGTTCCATGAAATCTACAGCACCAATGCATGAACTATACAAGTAAAGTTTATTTACAAACCATCCATCCATTCATCCATCCATCCATCCATTCATTCCATTTTGTACATCCCTTTACAGACATTCCTGCTGGTGGTGGTCCCACAGGAGAGTATCACCATTTTCCTCATTCAGGCTTTTAGGCGTTAAAGGCCTTGATGTGTCATTTATCACTAGTGGTAAACACAGTGGTTGAGGGGGGTGGGGGGGGGGGTTGTGGACACTTAGGACCCTTTTTTCTTGGGAGACCCGACTAGGACCTCTGGGCATCCAAATCACTCCATAAGGCAGCATTTCACGGTGGTGAGTTTTGGTTAAAATTAATAAATAAATACATTTTAAAAATATGTAACATCTATTTATTTATTTATTTAACTAAATTCCACTTAAATGTATTCAACCCTGAGACAACGTCCTCAGATGAAATCCACTTGTCCCCACAAACAAACATGAAAATGATTAAGGTCCCCCTCCCCACTTGAATGACAGGGTAGACTTAGTTCGACTAATGTCATCAAATATGTTCCAGGACATAAAATCAGCATTTTAGGTTTCACATTACACAATCAATTTCAGAGTGTTGTTAAGTAGTCAAGAAGACCTTTTAAAAAAAAAAAAACACTTAATGGAGGTTTTAAATTGCTGGGGTCAAATTGAGGTAACATGAGGGTTCAAATTTACATATATTTTTATTATTTACATTTTTTTTCATTTATGTGTCTTCTGATGCACAACTGCATGCTTCCATAGCATCCCTTTATCTCACAAGATGACGAGAAAATTGATTCTTTATCAATCATGCATTAATTCAAAGAAAAACAGAAGTGCATTCTACTATCGGCTTGTCTGGCTTTCTTTTTAGACATATAATCCCGTTTCCATTAGTGATCCACTAAAAGCCATCACTCAAGAGCTGAAATTGGACGTTGTTGTACAATGCCTCTCTATCCCACACATTATTCATAGTCCTTATTTAATCCTTTATGAATCTTTTATGAGTCTTGGGTAATGCCCTGAGGCAAACTGATTGTCAAGCATTTTCTCTGCTGCAGTCATCAGCCTTCGCTACTGAACGCTGTCTGAACATGACTGTACTGATGAGATTTAATTAAATGAAGAAAAATCAACGATGTGAAGGTCTGAAATGTGCTAAACAAGATGTTTCCAGTGTTGTGGATGTTGTGGAGTTTTTCTAGACTTTCTTCAATCTCTTTTTAAATTCGGTAAAATATAGAACATTTAATGGTTTTGTTGTAAATTAGTAATGAAATTTTTTCTTAAAGATGCATAAATGTGTTATGGTTTGACTAAAGATATGGATTGGTCACAAAAACACAAATAAAGTTTATTTAGGAACTTACTTACATAAGAATTAAGTGATTTAAAAAAAAAAAAAAACATGACACCAAACAATTATTGAAAACTGAACTTAAAAAAAGCAGTTTACACTGATCCCTAAACACAAGAGAGTCTACACAGCCAGCCACCACCCAATATAACCACTTACCTCAACACTGCTCCAACGTCTGGTCTAAAGTGCACCCTTTTTTCCCCGGGCTCCTTCCTGTCAGCTTACCATTCCTGGAAGCTACTTAACTGTGGACCCACTCCGGTGTTATTACCACTTACCTGCTATCCTGTAATGAATGCTGTTCATTTCTGGGTTTCTGTTCCTGTTTCTCCTAATCCCTCACAAATATGGTCAGAACTACATTTAACCGGCTTTATCCAACTGGATAGATTGGAGATTGTCTCCCCTGAAGTACCAGTTCCTGTGCATTGTTTAAATGCCTGTCTCATACTTTCTAAGGAAAGTAATTGTTGCTTAGCTGCTTGGTATATGAGTAAGCATAGCTTTTATTTTGGTGTCCATACAAGTGCATCCATTTAATGCAAAAATAATAGACAAAAAGAGAGAAAAACAAACAACAGGTAGACTGATATTTACAGATGTTTATTAATAATCAGTTTTATACTATTAATAGATTCCCCCTCCCCACATTCTCTCGCTCTCACTCTAATAATGTTGATGATGATAATGATGATGATGTGGCTGTAATTCTCATGAGTCCCTTCCCCTTCCTGTGCTTTTGATCTATGGTTTCACAGGTCAGGAGGTTTACTAGGATATCTCAGCTGCAGTGAGGGTCGTTTGTCAGACACTCGAGAACATGTGCTCATTACCACACAGTGTCCCAGGGATGTGACCCTTCGTGACTTCCGAGCTCACTCCTGAGTAAACTGGACACATACTAAAAGCAAGTGCTCCGTAACTGCAGTGTCTTATTTTTCTTTTTGCTCTTTATAATACATACACTTAACTTCTTCTTTTTACGTTTCATCTAAATGAGCTGGTCTGTTTCCACCCTCTCCTCTCTCCACTGTAGCCAGGAGATGACATCTCAGATCTCCCTCTCTTGCCTATAACTAAATGCAATCAAAAGTCCTATTAACTGTCACAACATTTCAACCTTTCAAACTGGTTGATATCCTTTCCTCAATTAAAATGTTCGTATCAAGCACAATCTAACAGAGAGGATCAAATAAAAGAGAAATCCAGGATTCTCTATGCTCAGCCACAGCTAGACACCAGTTAACTAACCAGAGCACACCTCCAATCCATCTCCAGCAGATAAAATCTTCAGTTGTCCGACCTACTGTTCACACCCCCTGACACTCTATGATCATTATCTGCGATCTTGGTTCTCTCCTCTATCCTGCTGTGCCTCCAAGGGACTCTATTATCATCTACTCATGACAAATAACTCATAAGGGTTCTACCCTCAATACACACCATCTTCCCTAGGCTAATCCTAGATGATTTTAAGGGGTTTGCTGGTCTTCTGGTTCATTTTTTGTTTTCAGTTTTCCCAACTTCCTGGTTCATAGAGCTGAATATTTTGAATAAATTATTACATTTACTATACGGCCATCTTACCAAAACTCTTTAAAAAAGAAAAGAAAAAATGAAAAAACTTGTTTACGAAGCAACACTGAACCGAACTGAACCATTAAAAGCTGCTGCAAATAATTTCCAAACCTGCAAATAACCTCTTGGTTTGTTTTGACTCAACCTTGAAACAATCTTAACGCACACACACACACGCACGCACACATTCACACACAGCTCAACGCTTTGATTCAAATTGCTTTGATGGCTCTCGTCAGAAGAGTGTGGGTGTCCAGATCAGTGACAGTGTTTCAGGAAGCAGGGGCTCCAGTAGTGTACAGTGTTCAGACGCCTGGGGGCAAACTGTCATGCCATTACCTTGCAGACCATGAGCTGGATTCAGGCCAGAGATATGCACTTTGACATGGCACATGTACCACAACACACACAAACATTTTCTGCACCACATCAAAGCCCTGGGGCTCATAACTCAAAATTAGTTTGCACCATCTTGGTGACTAAGTCTGGTCTGAAAGCTGTGACCTACAGGAAGAGGTCTGTAACAGCTGGGGGGATGTGTATTATCAGACAGAGACATTTCAGCTGCGGCTTCATGGAAGAAAGATGGAACTATCTTCATTAAGTAGTGACATAACCAGGGTAATAACTGTGATTTCATTTGTTTTTGTTTTTTTGGACCTTTTTTCAAGAGAGGGATAAAAAGTGGGATCCTCTTTTAGATGGTTAAATGATTTATATCCTTTTGTAGATAACTGTCCAACCATAATTGACTATGAACTAATAAAACTAAATTGAAATAAATAAGTAACAAAAAGACATAACCTCCATGTTAAAGCCAAAGCATTTTAAACACTAGTAAAATAGCATTTTTTGAGAGGCTTATTTGAAAAAGTCAAAGTTAACGTCTATAATCATAGACTTATCAAAAACTGGTATTCAAATATATTTTTAATCCTCCTGAGTTGAAGCATTTGGGGAGCAGCTGCCGCTGCAATTCAGGGTTTTAGATTGGCTCATCAAATGGAACAAAAATAAAGACAAATTTGGTCCCTTGGAGCTCTCACTTGCTAGCAATGCAGAGATCATGGGTTCGAATCTCGGGGAAAGCAAGAACTCACCAAATACATTGTCATATAATGCACCATTCTGTATTCTCTTTGCTGTTAAGTGTTTTTAAAACACAATCATCAAACATTTCCTTGATTATTTGGAAATCACACATGCAGTTTTTCATTTTCACCATGTGGACCTTTGCTGTTCAATAAAATAATGAAAGCTGCTTCTGGCAAACATCCACACATGGAACTGCAAATATATTGAATCATAAAAAAATGTTGTGTCTCATGGTTGATGTCAATCTGAAGTTTAGTTTCAGCTAAAAACATCTCCAAGGTCAGATCTGGCTGCAGGCAGCACTTAGGGGCTTCTACAACCTGGAGGAAGCCTTAAGGGTGCTGCATCTCTGACCGGAGCCTTAAAGTGCCTGAGTGTCAGTCTGCCATACAGTAAGACACCTCGTTCAGTTTCAATTCAATACACCATACTGTAGCCAAGTAAGAGAGAGTGTTATAATGCAGGGCGTGGACAGTGAGCAGAACCTTGAGATAGGAAACAGTGCTTTTGGGGTTTTATCTTAAAGGAACAAAGAATGGTTTTGAATTGAGTTGGAGTACAGGACAATGTGTTTGTATTGTGATGACTAGGTAGCAGCATCCTGCAGTAGTTCAGGCTTCTGGAGGATTTTAAAGAAAGACAAAAAGAGTGTTTTTTTCGTGATGGACTTTTTGGGCATTTTTACCTTTATTCGTCACAGATAAAACGTTTTGATGACAGGAAGACATCTGGGTCAAGAGAAGAGGAAGGTTCGGAAATGATGACCCTGCCTCACCCTGTGCAACCATGCACATATATCTGGACTTGAGAAGGACCTTTGGGTGCCAAATGGACTCGTGAAGCCACTGAGAGGGAACAATATTGTGGGTCCCATTGAGATTCAGACCTGAGTAACAGCATCCTAACAAATCAATTTACACCTAATGAATCATAATTCAACGTCATTGACAATTAAAGATAGTTAATTGCCTTAATGTTGCGCCTATAGGAGAAATATACACCATTAAGAGGATTGAACCTTAGGTGATGCTTCAGAATGGAAGTGTGAGCAGTGGGATGGCAATGACGAAACTATTGAGACCAACAGCCCCAAGAATTTCAGGCAAGAAGTGGTTGGTCACTGTGTCAAAAAATGATCATTAACATTGAATATTAATATTTTCTTCTTCTTCTTCCTCTAATTTGTCCCTCACATTTTGTTGCTTGGCAGAACTTTATTCCATTTCAGTGAGTGAAATCTGTCAGTCTATTTTTATTATTAAAACATTCAGTATAACAATTGTTTTTTTTTTTTTTTGGTTAAAACTAATATATAAAGGTAGTTGAGATAAACAATATACACATGAATCAGATGCTGGAAAAGTTTCAATCTGTTCATTCGTGTAAATTGTGTAAAAAGTTGAACTTGCTTATAATGTATAAAGTTAAACACACTTAAAATGAGCCAAATGAAACTTCAGATGGGTTACCTAAATCCAACCATTGTAAATTATATCGTTGCTCTCAACATTTCTGCAGATAATTATGGTTTGGTAATGAAAATGCAGATTTGAATTTTGCGTTATGATTACATCAACCACCAGCACTCACAGAATTGAAAATATTCCCTTGAAAAGAAAATATAAGTGTGCTGAATTTTAAAATACCCAAAACACCTTTTTCCTAATTTTAAAAGCCAACACAGAGTTGAACTTTCCCCTTAAAAACTCTCTTTCAGCACCAAAACTGTCACGTTTTCTCACTAAGAGCATTTCTGTGTATAACATTAGCTTCTTAATTCTGCAGGGAAATTCAACATCATAACCACTCATCTCCACCCCGAATGACCGAAGGAGACTCAAAATTGTGTTTATGCCTTCAAGCATCTTCTAAAACGGATCGCTCTGCTCATGCTTCTAGCAACAAGAACATGGAAAACACACTGACAGGAAGTTTTAAACAGCTTGAGGTTGATGCTTATTTGAGTGACAGCATCATGAAGAACAACCTCACATTAACGTCTGTCACTCAAAATGTTTTTCCCTGTTCTTCCCATGGCCGTTTAGCTGTAAAGGCAGAAAACAAAGCTGTTAGACTTAACACGCCATAAGTGCCGACAGCGAGGTGCAGATGCACGGCAAAAACTGCCCCATCATGCTGATGAGCTTCTTAATGCAGATCGGGCATGACACTTGACTCTGGCCCCTGGATGTTTTCCAGTGCATTATCAGCCGTATTCGCTACTCCAAACACTGTGTCTACATTAACCTTGGAACAGAAGGAGTCATCCAAGCATATCGCAGACAGCAGTGTGCAGAAGATAGTGGAGCAAAATGGCTTCTGCATTCACAAACCCATTCGCATAAAGCCTCGTTGTATTCAGAATCCCATTGCCTCCAGGTGAGGATTATTAACTGACGCTGTGCAAATGATTATCTTAACATTTTTACACTTTCTAATTAATTTTACATTGAATTAACTTTGCTAAATATCTACATTTACATTATTAACTTTGCTAAACGGTAAAAAAAGGGCATTGTATCCAAACAGTGGGTACATTCCAATGTATTGGAAACATATAAGATTTTTAAAGCAACCCATAAAACAATCTGAATGTTTTTTGTGCTGAAACATTCACATTTTTGTCTTTCTAAATATATTTCATTGCAACCAACTTTCAACAAACACAAGTCTAACCGAATTGCACGTTATGACATCATACTTGCATACCAGCAGATGATTGGCAGCTCAATCATTTGCTGCTCTCCACAATAATTGCACATTTAACAAGACGATTGCACATTTAATCTACCAACACACAACTGCACATGAACCGTTTTGCAAGGTCTGGAAACCCCAGAACACATTTTTGAGGAGATAACTATGAATACACCAGAAATCTGAGCAGTTTTGACCTTTTGGTTTGAATTGCTTTCAAAAGTGGGAATTTAGATTAATGGGTCACCTAAAAACCGGATACAAAAATCTAAATTTAGTAGATAAATCTCTATAGTGAGCCAGAAAGTTGTTGATCAAAACTAAGTGGTCATGGATATAAAACACACAGCAAGTTAGGTCTTAGTACACTGCAGTATGACCAAAATTGGTCATTGCAGTATGACCTTACAACCATTTTAGTGTCTTTATGATCTTATTAGGATTAATCACAAAATACTCAACCAGCACTGGACAAAACAAGTTTATTTGAACAACTTTTGGCCAATTGATACAATTGATCCTGGGCAGAAAAAAAAAAACGTTTTTCCCTAAATTAATTAATCTTGAGGCAACAACCTTCCTCAAATGTTTTCAAAGTTTCAGTGGCTTAAAGTTATTAGAATGTCCATTAAAAATTGGACCTGAAGTTCAGAGTGACAAATTTCAAAACTTTCCTGCAGGTAGTTCTTGGGTTTGCACAAGGTGAAGAAGAATGATTGCCATTGCATCCTGCTACTACAATAAATGCTACTTAGTGCCACCCAATGTGCTTTGGCTGAATGGATTCAAGGAACTCATTCTCATAATAAAACTGCCTTATTTAATAAGGAAGATCTAAGGTGGAGGGAGAACATGTTTTATCTTGACTGCACCATGAATTGGGTTTCCACAGACATCTCTATTCTTTGGTGACAGAAATCCTCCTCGATTATGAGTTTATAAATCCAATGCGAGTTTAACATTCCCATCAAGCACCAGGGAGCATAAGCAAAAACCTTCATAAAACCACAACTGCTTTCTATGCTCTCTGTGCCGTCGGTTGTCTTGTTTCTCTTTCTAAAGGGTTTTGCTGTTCATTTCAACCATGATCCAAAAGAAGACCTCAAGCTGTTTTAATATTGCTCTCACCTAACAGAATATCTATAGGGGCTTGGCAGAAGTATAATTTGTTATTGATTCAGTGATGCAATATTCACTGGAGATATACACTGCAGTCTTAAACCAACATTTTACAACACAGAAAGAAAACCGAACCACTCTGGGAAGTGCACATGAATCACTTTTGGTAAAAAATGATCAAGATTTTATGATTTTCCACACACTGCTGTGGTATACACAATTACCCACTGAAGCAACATTCACAAACAATCATTTCATGTGGTTTCATTTGTTTTCCCATTAGTGACCAAATATTTACACTTGATTTTGTTCCTCTGACAACGATGGCAGATGTCACTGCTGGTGACTTCTGGGAATTATTTACAGGATACAGCATTACATGTTTCTTAACATCTGGGGTCCTCACAGGTGCAGGTGTCTGTGTGCACATTAGAGAATCTTGGTGGAGGAAGGCTTCAGGGAAATTTTTAGTGCTGGTGAAGTAAAGGAGGAATGCACTTGGAACGTGTTTGGGTGTTATGATACACTCTGCTCACGATACGGTGCATATCTCAATATTATTTATGTCCACGATACAATACGCATCACAATATTTTACAACACTACTTTTACCAAGAAGGCTAGGGTCTAGTTTGATTTGTGTGAGAGCATTTGATATCATCCATCCACTAGGGGCAGTGTTAATGTTTGCATTAAGTCATCGATTTTTCTCTAAGCCATGGAGAGAGATAATTAAATCTAATCTAATATTGCTTAAAATGTAAGTAAAGGATAATTGTCTCCTTGTGAATATTACTTTATGTAATATTCACAAGGAGACAATTATCCTAAGCAATAAAGACAAGTTATCCAAAGCAATAAAGACAAGTTAAAGAAGTTTCAGAAGTGACTAGAATCACAATCACTCAAAGAACAAATACACTTCAGCTCCTAGATGATATCTTTTTGTATTGTGACAATTCTGTATTGCAATATATTGTGACACACAGAGTCTTGAGTGATGTAGATAAACCAAGCCCCATCGATGGAAACACAAAGACAAAAAGTGCGAAGCAAGTCATGCCATTGCTATAACCTGGTGGAAAAGGAGCGTTAGACAAAAAATAAGAATATTATATATTTGATAGCTTTTGATATTATTTATTTTTGTTCGCTAATATTAGGACGGCATGGTTGTGCAGTGGGTAGCACTGAGGCCATCCAGTTAGAAGGTTGCCGGATCGAGGCTCGCCAGTGACCTTGCCTGGAAGGAGTTTGCATGTTCTCCCTGTGCTTGTGTGGGTTTCCTCCGGGTATTCCGGTTTCCCCCACAATCCCCAAAAAACATGCGGTTAGGTTAATTGAAGAATCTAAATTCCCCTAAGGTGTGAATGTGTGAGTGTGTGACCAGTCCAGGGTGTACCTCCGCCTCTTGCCCAATGTGCACCGGAGAAAGTCACCGGCAGACTCCCGTGACCCCAAAAGGGAATAAGTGGGTGGGAAAATGAATGAATGAATGTTTGCTAATTCTGATTGGCTGAGAGTAACTTCCTGTGGTTATTTTCATTTACTGGATCTGGAAAAGGGAAAGAAACTTAGGAAGCCTAATCACCTGCTTCTAATGTTTGATTTATGACATAACACTGTAAATACAATATTGAAGACCTTTTATTTCCACATCATTCAAACCTCTGCTTTCATAAACCATGGGATCAATAACCAACAATGTGGAAAAGTTGTGGGTTTTATTCTCTCTCTCCCTCTTTTTCCCTGTCTTTTTTGAAACTTCTGTGTACCCAAGGGCACAAGAAGGTCTGCTGTAGCATCTGCTTTTGGAATAATGCCTCACTTTTGAAATGCAGCCGGAGTGAGTCTAAGGCGAAGCTGTCAGTCACACACCTAAGCACCAAGGTACAATCTCCTCTCTCCTTATATTGTGCTCCCTTTCTCTCTCTCTCTCTCTCTGTCTATCTCTCTCTTTCTCCCTCTCTCTCTTATGTTTTTATCATCTTGTAAAGGGTGAAGCACGTACAAGAGTAAAGCCAAATGAGGCCACAAGAGCTTCTCATCAGTGAAGCACATTTCAGCATCTCATTGGCAGGGAGTTTGTTGATTACTCCAAGTGAGTATCTAGAGGATCTCACTAGAGCCATTCTCGGGGAAATGGAAATGCACATCATACACGTAAAAGTCGGATTTCAAAATATTATACCTTGCAAATCTAGTGGAGCGATGGAACAGAAGCTGATGTACCAATGCTAGCTTTACACACTGGCGGTGTTGTATTATAATAGTTTTAACAATCATTATAATCTCATTTTACCACATCTCATCTGCATCCCTATAAGCAAGTCTAATCCTTCTCCCATTTGACCTGCTTTGCTCCCAATTTCCACCCCTTCTGCACATAGGGGGGTCAACTTGGATGCATCTGAAGAAGTCATCTAGCCAATGCCAGCCACACATGCTCATGAACCAATAGAGGTCCAGATAATGAACTCCTGAAGCATGTTTTTAATTGCATGTCAATTATAGCACAAATTCTGTAGGAGGTAATGGCAATCCTACTTAAAAATTACTTTAAAAAAGAGATTAATATTCTTAAAACTTTTAGCTAGGGCCTCCTCATAAACGTGAAGGATCTTGCGATGGGTGGCATAATTGACTGTGAGGAGGCGAATGATACACATCTAATGAGGAAGAAGGAAAAACATATTGTGCAATGCGTGTTTGTGCGTGGGAAGCTGCCATTTCTGTAATGGATGTGTTTATTTGTGGCATTAGCAGGGGAATGTGTTATGCAACGGCGCACCAAAATGTGGCACAGATGTCTAGGCCACACATCATGTTTAAATCAAAATGAATTCAATGGCACGGGAATCACGACATATAACATTGTGAATAATGTTTATTAACATCATTTTTAACTGTGTGGAAAGTAGCTTAAACAGTAAAGTGGAAAAGATTTTTGAATAATTAGACTCCTGTCTCGCCAGTGTTCAATGTGTAATCAGAGTGAGGTGAGCACAGCAGCCACTCAGGATGTGGAAGTCACCGCTGATTGAGGAGATGGCGGCATTATAAACGAAAGCTATTGTTTCTGTTGCACAAGTCTGTCTTCCTTTCTTTATCTAACTGAATGCACACCGAGCCTAAGCAGTTATTTACAAAGGAATGACAAATGTGTTTGATTTCTTCTTGGTCCTCGTCTTCTTCTTTCATGTTTTCCTGTGCGGCACAGAGTGCATCTGTTGTACAGCAAACACCATCTTCAAGCAAGGAGCATCATTGCATCAATATTACCTCGCCGCAGACGAGGAGCACCCTACTGAAAAGCCATCAGATGATTCCTGCAGAATTTGAATCAGTGTTGAGAGGCCTTTTCCGCATTGTCCTTCAAAAAGAGCACTGTGGAGCAGGTTAAAAAAAGCCATTTGCAATCAAGCACATTGACAAATACAGAAAAAGAACATCGCAGGGTGAGGTAGGGGTCGGGGAAGTGGTGTAACCGCTGCAGTCCGCAGCCGGCATTTTCCTGCAGCCAGATGGCGCTGTACTAATGACCCTTCAGATTACAGCGGTGGGGAAAAAAAGCTGGCGGAGATAGAGGGGGAGGGTTCTGAGAGAGTCTCCTTATCGTGTTCAGCAACCATGCTTGAGATTTTAGGCAGAACCAGAAAAAAAGAGAAGAAAAAGTACAAACATTAAATAAAAAAAAATTAATGAAAAAGCAGGACCAGAAAGTGAACTTGTGAAATAAATCAATGACTTTGTCTGAATGTTTGTTTTGAATGTTCATGGTTGAAATTCTTTTGCAAATGGAAAATACTACGATGCTTAAATAAACGATAAAGTCTAGCCCAACCTTTGAAGTATATACAGTATATATAAAAATCATATGTCCAAAAAGTATTTCAGTTTTTGCGTACTGAAGTCCAAAACTTTCATTGCAAATTTATACAAAAAATTTTTGAAAAATGTTTAGGTCCACAAACCTTGCACACTGGATATTTTAAATCGTTGCATAACTTTCGCAAAAACACACAAATCGCTAAACAAAAAAGGCATCTTCAAACAATGATGATGAATTTCTGCTAATGTCTCTTTTGTAAAAAAAAGGGGGAAAATGGAATACCTGGTTCATCCGATCCTGAGAATGCACAAAAGAAAAAAGGAGATTTCATCATTGTTATCAAAGGTCTGAAGCCAATGACGAGTGCCTACCTACGGAATCACAGAAGAACCAACCCAGTTTGAAACAGCTTCCGGGAAATGTGAAAAACACAAACCTGTTCCGATTTATCAGACAAATTATTGTATATTTGTGTAATAGACACAACATGTGCTCAATGTTATTTCTGAGCGTATAATTGTAGAG
Source organism: Danionella cerebrum (assembly GCA_007224835.1). Lineage (NCBI taxonomy): Eukaryota > Metazoa > Chordata > Actinopteri > Cypriniformes > Danionidae > Danionella > Danionella cerebrum. Next base: position 628,980 of record SRMA01025441.1, on the reverse strand, counting down.
ACGAAAATTTCGGACTTCATTGTGCAAACAAAAAAGATGCCTGCAGACATAATCTGAATGGATTATGCCCTTCCTTATTAAACTACATTTTCCACTGATCAAACTCCTTACATGATTATTAATTGTGAACTGTCAGGTTTTATTTGCTGAAAATGTTATCACGCATTTGACAAGAGGAAATCATGTACTTGTAATAGCATCCCGTATAGAGTTTTCAAAAGATTGATAATGACAGGTAAAAATCGCACATGACAGAAACTTCAAAACCCTGTTCATCAAAGTGATGGTAATAATCATTCCCATAATAACCTCTGGTCTTAGTTTTCCAGCAATGTAGGTCAGCGCTCTTCCTAAAGGGGATCCCGACACATTTCTGCAGCTACAAGCTATTGAGATCCTCTTCGATCTGTGCCTCATCCTCTTTCCATGTGAATTGATGCACTTGTCTCAACACTGTGTTTAATTAAATCATAAAAAAAATTATTTACTGGAGAGAGTCAAAAAGGCATGAATGTAGCATCTGGGGATGCCTTGTTGAATGAATATTGTAATCTTTATTTTTGTTCAAGTCTATTTTAAATGCAAACGGATGAAGTGTTACTTACATTGTTTTTTTAATTCGAGTTGATTTGTTTATCTGCTCGAGCAATGCGTGGTAATGAATTTAATATAATGAATAATTCTCCAGCACTTTTACTTATTGTCACAGAGATTTCTTTGTATGCAATCAGGTAATATTATACAACCAACATGAGTCTTTTTCTGTTCTTTTTACACTTTTGTTTTTATTTTGTTCTTAAGAATTTTTAAATTATTTTTACATACCCAATTCTGAAAAATATTCCCTACTTCAAGATTTGTACCTTTTCCTTATGGTAGATTGCTGTCAGATGTGACACTATTAAATATTTATTTAGTGTCAAACAATATCTCCATGTGTCTGGATTTTTGGAATTGATGGTAATTGTTCATTGGGCATAGGGTTTTTCAGCGTTTAGTGTATTGATTTGTAACACCATCAATCTGTGGCTTAATGAAGCAATTAATTCATGGAAGTGCTATTGATTTCATATCACACTCTATGAGGAGAAATGTGTGGAAATGCAGATCCCTACACCCATTGCAAATCCATCCCAGTCTGAGATGAATTTTCCAAAAGTCAATCATGCAAAGCTGTCTTGAAAAATATGATTTGCTAAAGAATACAGAATATTACTATTGTCGCAATACTTGGCAACTTCAAAAGTTCCATATGATCCAGTTGAACTTGTCGTTATTAAGAAAAATGTTAACAATAAGAAAAAAGGAGCTTGAGAGAGAAGCTTTGAGTTTTAAAATGCTCAAATCAACATACTGAATTTACATACACGTTTACATACCCTGGCAACATTTTTAATTTCTTGGCCATTTGTATCAAAATATTAAGTGGTTGGGTGAAGCAATTTATTGTGAAAACAAATTACTGTGATAAAAAGTCACACTGGTGGAGAACATTGATCAGGTTTGTAAACTGTAGATTTCTTTTGTTTTGTTGTGTCGTGAGTATTAGCATCGACCTGGAATGTAAACCAATCTTACATTCACAAGTTCAATTACACAAACCAGTCTAGTAATATATATAGCGAGTTCAAGGGAAGCATACCAGGCTAACTGTCTGAGTAAACAGTCTGGGATTAACAGTGACCTGCCACCACCAACACCACCCCCCAAAACCATAAAGTGTTAAGAATGAGGTGAAAGAAATAACTCAAGCAAATGTCAACACATCTCTTTATAATAAGGTGCCTATCTATGATATAAAATGCATAAAACAAAGTTTTCCCAAACCTTATTATATAAACATCATATTTAGGGCTCGGGCACCGAATGGTGTGGTGTCCTGACAGTTTGTCTAGTGTAAACAAAGTTCAGCACATGAGAAGTAATAGTAGACTTAAAAGTAAGTAACATGGATTTTGCTTCCAAAATAGTAAGCAAGTCTGCTATTTTGCAAAAATCTCTAAAAAGGAGCACTTTTGCTTGTGTCATACTTTAAAAACTCCTTCAGTTTTGTCTTAAAGCATATGGGATGTGAAATCTCAAAGCTCTTTTGACTTAAACTATGTACGCACATCGAAAGTTGACATTTCGCCTCAAAGAGGTCCTTCTTTTTTACCAATTTTGGTATGAATACATTTTTTTTTTAACAAACGTGACCAGAATATTGTCCAAAACAAGTACAGTTAAATATTCGGACTCATTCACATTCACAGCGCCACCTTGGGGTCATGAGAAGTTATGACAAGAGTTTTCATCATGTCATTTGCCTGTATTGTTCAGTAATTCTGACAATTCGTGCTTGAATACGTCCTAAATAGGGGATTGGTCGTGGGGCATATTGCAACAAACTGGACACAAAGAAGTATGAGAGCCCTTTGACTGCGGCTTGCAGCTTCAGTTTAGTCTGTGAGTTTTCCTGAAGCATTTTTTGCACATATTTGTCGTGCATTTCTGTCAGTTTTGGTATTTTAAGTATGATTATGTCAATGTTAGCATTCGTAGTGTAAATGGTTTGTGTTTATGTCAAGAGTGTTAGTAGAGTATTTCAGTTTTTCTTTTCCTCATGAATACTAATTTGTGTAGTGTATGTGAGGCATTTTTTTTTTTTTTGTGCAACAAACACTGCCCTACTACATTTGTACTGCATTTGTATGTGCCATGAGTATTTGCAGCACATATTGATTTTTATTTGTTCTACAGTTTTGTTTTTCGCCTGCGTATTTCTAGTGAAGGACGGCTTCTTTTTTCATTTGTGCTGTAAACATAGTTGAGCATCTCTGGTCATGTTTATAGTACACACTAGTTGTCAGACAGGAAAAAATAGAGTTTAAATAGCATTGAATAGGTTTTTAATGGAAGCAGTCATGTCCAATTATGAAAGAATGTAGCGCAGCCTCTCCCCTAACTCTTGCCTGAGAGATTTCTCAAAATAAGAATCCAGCACACCCTGACATTAACTAGTCAAGCATCTTTCAAAATGAGGTTCTCATAAAAGGATGTGTACATGATTTTCAATAGGTCTTTAAAGGTGAAAAATCTGCGGAACAAAACAGTTCTGTATGTAACATTTCTTTTAAATGTATGCTCTTCTCATATCACCCGCCATGAATGGCATTTGATGTCACATTTGCAGCGCGTCACCATCACAGTAAAAAGCAGTGGGCATGAGCTGTCATTTGATGAAATCACTGCTGCTTTTGGCCTGGTGAGAATAAAATTGACAGGCAAAGCGCTCCAACACAAGAAGCAACACCGGAAGCAAGATGGCACAGACTCAAGCTCGTCTTGCTAATCCTATTAATTCACAATGCGGACCTCCTACCTCTCACCTATTAGTTATTCAGATTCAAATCAAACTCTGGGCGAGACAAGGCAGGAGAGGATTTGGCTCTGATTTTGAGCACTGAACCCATCAGTAAAACCGATGCTGGGCTTGGCGGGTTTAGTTATTATCTATAACATTATTCAAGTGCACAGTGGGATGCGTTTGTGTGATATTCTTCTTGTGCTAAGCAGAAGAAGCACTGCCACATCTAGTGTATTACCACTTTTAATCAGCATTTCAGAAGGGAAACAAGGTCGTGTGAGCCCTGACTGTGACCTGAAATGAAGATTTCACTTGATTAAAATAAAATAAAACTGTTCACGAGGCAATGGTTTATGACTTTCTCATTAAGGCGTAGTTCAAGTGGTTTAAAAAAAAAAAAGAGTTGGTGGAGTCACATCTTGAATGAGTCTAGCTTCCCCTCTACTTTTGAAAAGTGATATGGGATGATGCTTTCACATCAAAGAAAGCATGTTTAGGTGAAATATCTCTAATTATTTTTTATCGGAACAGTGAACTTTGAGAAAAGCATTCTGGTGGTATAAAGAATAGAGTGTTTTGATGTTTACCTCTCTAATGTTCTTCAGCTCTGAATGTTCAAAGAAAGCATTGCTTTTTCAAGTTAATTTGTTTTCATGCTGAACACTGTTGAGAAATAACATGAGCGTTATATAATTATGCCTTGGAACAGAAACTTCCAAGGTTTGAAAGCGTCCTATCAGTGGAGGAAATGGTTTTGATTGTGGATGGATATGAGGGCAGAGGGCATCAGCTGGATGCATTCATATGACAAATTCCATCCGTCGTTTCTCTAAAAATAACTTTAGAACAGAATAGACTAGGAAATATTAGATAACAACTAGTTTTTCTTGATTCAGGAATGTGTTGTTATTCCAAATCTCCAAGTCCATATTCCAAGTCTCATCTTTGTAAGAAGTGTGACTATTCGAAGAGAAAACCCTCATTATTTCGACTGAGTTACTTTCTCACTCTTCAAATGAACTGCTGCAAAGGTGAACACTTGATTGAATTTGGGGAGATTAATTAAAAGCCATTATTCTCCAATATCTATTACCATCCAAAGCATATGGTGCTTAATTATCTTTCCAGTGAATGAATGACATTGTTCCTCTTCGCCAAATGTTTGTACTCTCGGTATGATCACACTGTCTCTCTCAGTGAAAACTGTCCATCCATCAAAAACCATAGCTGCTTCAAGGTTTCCATGGGCACGTCTTCCCTGCAATGCCAAAAAAGCTACAAGTTTAGAAAAAAACTCACACGTTATAATAATAAATAAAAAAAATAACAATAAAGATGTTTCCAATTACTGCAAATGGGTAATAGTGTTTTGGATTTAAGAAATTAACTCAATAAAGATCATATTTTTTATAATAGTTATTTTTTTTCATAATTTTATTATATTCAAAACAACACAAATACTTCAAGCTTAATATATTTAATTAAGTAATGTTTTTACTACATTTTGTATGCTTTTTAGAGTGTAAAGCAGTTCAACATTAAACAGTTCCATAGTAGATTCTAAAGGAATAAGGTACTTGGACATTGGTCCAAAAGCACATAATTTTAAAATTTATTTTGTTCAATATACTCTGATTGTACCTTAAAACAACAGAATGATTGAAAAAAGATGATTTCAAATGAAATCATATATACATTGATTTATATTAGTATATGAAGTTTATTTATTTATATAAATTAAAATGAAAGAAAATATTACTTTTCTCTTTAATTTACCAGTTTCAAGTGTTTTTATTCAAATATTTAATATCTGTTTTAAATCCAATCACTGTATTGACAGTATTTCTTTTAAAAAAAACGCTACTTGAATTGCTGTCTATACAAAAAAAATTCTTGCAGTGCCTTCTCGAAAATGGCAAACAGTGGTCAAGAAATAAAATACAAAAAAAAACCTCTATTACGTTTTGCTGCTCACTGAACCAAAGCACTTCTGCGCTAGTCATGTTTCTCACTGACTCACTGACCATTCCGTCTGCCATTATATGAACAAATAAAGCACATGGTCTGCTTCACCATTATCATTTAGAGTCTAGCTGGATGTATCCTCCAGAGTTCCTTTCAGGGTCATGGCCGATATTTCCTTCCCACAGAGAAATACGCAGCTACTTCACATAACAACGATTGCAGAAAAAATGGATGGCACTGGTACTTGGTTTACAGTTTGATCCTTCCTTCATTCTCTTGGGTGCAAATTTACTCCAAGGTTTCCCCATCAACGCCTACAACCCTACAAGGAAATGAAGATAGAAAGAGAAATAGTAACTCAAAGATGATGAAAGGTGGCAAAGTCTAGCTCAACCCTTCACTCAATAAGCTTATGCTGATTTAATTACTCCTCGTTTTACATGGAGTGTAAAATTAATGCTCCACCAATTTCATTATGAAGGACTAATCAATAAAGGTGGCATGGTGGAGCAGTGGGTAGCAATTAATTAAATTTATGTATTTAATAAGGTGTAGACAAACAATGACCGTTAACTCCACCCAACATGTGTTAGGCAAGCAACACTTTTCTCAGTACCAGCAAAAGTGACCTCATGTCAGTATTGTGTTTGTCTCACATTTCTGGCTTCCTCTGTCTGTCACTTAAATCACCTACCTAATTATCTCCACACCTGTGTCCTATCTCCCTGTTTCCTTTTTACCTTTCAGTGTTTTAACTTTATCCGCACATCCCTTCATATGCTTTCACTTCTCCTGTCCTCATGTCAGTTCCACGATTCACACCCCTTGACTCTCCATGATTTGGTCCTGCTATCTTGGATCTTCTGTGCTCTCCGGCTGGATTTCTTTACAGTAACAACAGTAACGACTGCTGACTCCTGACCTGCTACTGGCCTCCTCATCTGTAAAGACGTCACTGGTGTTGCTCCTCTCAAGGTACGTTTATTCTGTAACTATTTTGAGTGTGAATAAATATAAGTGCTTTTAGTAATTAGTTTCAACAATATTTGTCCGATGTTTGTTTAAAAACATTCTTTGAAAAAACAAATACTGTCACAGTAGAATTTTTGTGTTTTCATTTTAAGAGCCAAAGGAATTTGTAAACAAAACATTGTCAGTTTTCTTTTTAAATTTCTTCATGCAAATTTTTCGGGATGTAAACCTGAGCTATATTGATCAAAATATTGTGGTCATAATTATTAAATGGAGATAGTTTGATATATTGCTTTCTCTCTTACCCATCTCAAGCGTTTTCACTAGATTCTAAGCAAAGTCAATCTGCCAGATAAATTTCACGTGCGAAAAATTCCATTTCATACATGTTTTCACGCATATCTCAATTAGCTTTCGTTTTCCAATGACACTTCAAAAAATCCTGGGTAGACCTTCTATATGGGGCTTTTCTTCTACATGAATGTGTGGACAGCTCATACAGGTCCATTCAGCTTTAAAACAGGTAAAATAAAAAGCCAAGAAAGCACCCAGTTGTAAATTCCAAGACACATCTTTTCCTTTTCTCGTGCACCCTTTTCTTTTGTAACTTTGCATTAATAATTCAAGCCAAATTTATCACCGGGGACCCAGGAGACAGTGGTCTATCCTGGATATAGAAGCCATACTTAACAAGAGCCGTCGCTTGGGAAATAAAAGAGCATTTCCAAGGGCTTACTAGATCAAAGTGGATGCTAAAGTTGCAAAAAGTTCTAAACCCTGCCCCTCACTCAAGTGAAATATGTATGCTTTTGTTCACTTGTGCGTCAGTATTGCATACGTGAGTAGATTTGGAGTCTGAAGGGACTAGCGCATGGATTTGAACTTGAACATGTCCTTAATATACTACCACATCTTCAAAGAAACTTCTTGACACTCTCTTGTACCTCTGCTCTCCGGAGGCAGACTAAGACTTCTGATATATGGTATATTCCACTCCAAGATTTGATTAAAATCTAAAATATCACCTGGCTAGCCTTGTGATGCACTTCGGCGGTGCTGCAAGCTGTGAGATTTGGGGATGGTTGGATGATTTCTCAATGTGAAAATGAACTCATTTTAAAACTTAAAGTAGAATATTTATATAAACTTAAATATGAACTTTTTTCAAAGATTTCAAATAAAAAAAATACAATTTATGATAATTTGATGATTATAAATGACAAGTAATGAAAATCTGGTCGCCAGCTCTATTTAAAGCTTAAAAATACTTCAAGTTACAATCTTCAGACCAACGTGTACATGTTGGGATGTTTGTTATTATTATATATATATTAACAATGACCCATCAACTCACACTAGTATTAATCCTGACTTGTCCCAATTGACTCCATCCAAGCTTCCACCCCACCTTCCTCTCCAAAACTCATCAGGAGTTAAATCACCAGTAGTTTTGGTTAAACACTGTGAATTTAGGTAATGACCTTCCCTCACAAAGTAATATATGTGTGTTCTGCCCTTCATGACAAGGCTCTGGGATTTTTAACATTTTTATATGAAATATTGCAGTTGTAAATTGGAACATTTAAACAGAGAAACATGAACATAGAGTCCAAGTGAGATCATGGTGCACACGAACAATCTATGTGAGCAAAGAGCAAGGAAAATAATGAAAAAACCAAACAACTAAACTAACAACAACCCCCCAACTTTTCCTACCATTCATTTTAAAGTTTTCTAGACAAAACTTACTGGGAAAATAGTTACAACGATAGACTAGACATGGTCTTGGCGACATGAACTCATCTATGTCACATGATGCCTATTCTCTGTTTCCAGGAGACGGAGCAAGTGTGGACATTTTGAAAACTATGTGGAGCAAATAAATATTTTAAGCATAAATAAATCATGTTAGTTTTACACAATGTCACCATGTGGAACTCAATAAAATGAAGTAAATCAATATTTTTCAATGTCGGCACAGCATAAGACTAGCACACAACTGATGAACCCAACTGGAATCAGAAGTGAGCAACCTGGTACCAATAGCTACAAACACCGTCAAAAAGAGCAGTGCCACAAATGTAACCAGTAACTCAATGAAAGTCTCACAAATGTGCTGCTGCTCTGCGTGATCATCTTACCCCTTTATCACCCAGTTTTCAAGAGCAGGATTAGCCCTTGATTCACTTACAGAGTGTTGATGTCAGTTTCTCAAAAGATACTTGACATCCAAGCAGACCTGAGATAATAGAAATATAATGAAAGAGATGAAGAAGACAACAAAATACCAGACAAATACCAATTTTGCTGTCATTGGTGTCATGGAATTCTATTAAAAGCTAAATCTTGACTGCGAAATGACATTATTTCATGTCATTTACTGAACTTTTACACTTAGTGGATGATTTGCGTCAGCGAGAACTGAAATAACTGGGGCATGTGACCTGTACTTCTGCTGACCTGTGTATTTATGCTGACAGGCTGTTTGTATTTGCTGTAGCGCCTGAGTCAACCAATGTGTTTGTATGCTCAAAAAGGGCAGCGGCTGAAACCAAGAAGAAATTGGAGCTTCAGTCAAACCGATAAGCAAAGCAACATTCCATCCTAAAGTATGACATTCAGATGATTTTGTTTGTCATAAAACCATAAATTAGGACATCAAATGGCTTTCTGTGGCAGTAAATCACAATTTGAACTCCTGTCATGGTCAATGGGGTAAAGAAATAACAATAAAGAGCCATTGATTGTGGAGCTCTGATGAAAATTTCGAGCTGAGATTTATGAGAGGGGCACCTTGAAATGAACACTCAAGGACTTGAATATGAAAAGGCTTCTAATGAAGTTTTATTGCTTATAATGGGGACACAAAGCCAGCCCTTGGTCAGCTATAAAACTTGAGGACAGGTTAGCCGCTCAGTTCAGAGGCCAAGATTGCTTTCCCCAGGAAACCTTTAATAGAGATGTTTGTCTTGTTCCTCTGAGAAACACTGTAATCTTTGGCTTTCGTTGTCACAGCCTTTCAATCTTTTTGGAGCCCCATGCACTTCACTCAATTAGCGGCATCAGATCCATCTGGGATTTCCTTCCCTGGACTGACACTGAAACAGAAACTCACAGGGAGCATAATGACGTCTGATGGCTGTTCTCAGAGATTTCAGCTTCCATGGATTTAAAGGCAAAAATAAAAAAAACAGTAAATCAGTAAAAAGTGATTCAAACTTAGTGACCATTTTTCTTATTCGCTGCTTTTTGGTCATACCTTAGTTCATTTTATAATACAGAGATTTGTTAATTCATAAATACATATCAATTATAGACTGCCCACTTGTTATTCTTCAGTGCCGGGATGCATGTATTGAGTTTTCTCACGACCCCCTTCATGTTACCTGCCTTCTGATAAAGTCCATTACTTTCACTTGACATGAAGGGTTAATGATACAGTGTTAAAGGAACATTTTTATTTTTTGATTGTTATGAAATATAAACACACACAAAATGAAAATTGCAATTTTTCAGAACACCAGCGAAGTCATTGTATTTGTATGAGGTATGCTTTATTTTTAGGAGATTGTAAAATGAAACAAACAAATGTATGGGTTCCAAATGGCATGATGCTAGGATATTAACCCTTAGAAGTATCTGCACGCACCAGTGCGTTTTGAATGAAGTAGGAATGACGAGACCCAACTACTGTTTTCTTTTTGATTTCAAATACAATGTTTAGGTTTCAAAAAGTTTGTTAGCTTTATTATTTTTGGTTTTAAATGAACACAAATGCAAGAGTTACGTGAGAAAAGGTGCAATCGTCTTTCAGTTCCATTTTACAGACTATAATTTGAGTCATGTAGTGGTGAAAAGAAGGCATAACCATTGGAAGTTCAAGATCTGTTATGTGGCTTGTATTTTTCAAAGTTTTGGCAAAAAAGGACAAAGGCACAAAAAGTGCTTGGATCAGTGTGTATTATTTATGATTTTCACATTATTTTAACTTTGTGTATGCTTTTTGGGGAAGTTTTATTAATTTGTATTTTGTGTCAATACTTCATTGCTGTTATAAAACATAAAAACAGTTCTCAATTTTTGCAGTAAGAAATTTACATATTTTTGTCACATTTTGAGTTTGTTGTGGAATTATTCAATGAAAAATATTTGTAAAATATTACATAATGTGTCTATAGATTACATAAACTAATTGTGGCGGTACTCTTATTTGAATGGTTTCAAATCCATGAACCAATCAAAAGCTCAGATTAAAAAAATATGATGAATAAAATAATCTAGTCCTCTTATATTCCATTCCAGGCTTGCTGTTGTGATGCATCACTCTAAGGGAAACTCACACATCTGGCAATTTTACATGAATTCCATGGTTTATTTACAGATTCAAACAATATAGATTTCGAAAGCCATCAGACATACATGAATCCTCAAAATGGCACTGTGGATAATTAATAGGGCAATGTACAATGTCAAATTCATGAGGCATTTTGAAATTAAATGTGAAAGCGGCTGCTTTCGAATTTTTTGAGTAACCTTTTCCCGACATATTGTTACAGAAGTAAAGGTCTAGAGCTTCTGGCATCATTATGTTAATTTTATTCTGTATGTTTGTCTCACGGTTCCTTTTTACTCCTTAACTTTTTCTGAAAGTTCAGCCGACGAAAACTCCAGAAATAACAGTTTACCTATAGACATGCTACGCTGACTTAACAAAAAAAATACACAGAAAGCAACAAAAAAGAGAATACAATCAGTGCCAATCAGTGCCAGATTAGAACAAGGGCAAGACGAAACAGTAATCGAGAATACAAGCGGAGTCAAAACACCAAACAGGCGAATAAACAAGAGAAGGTGTAGCGACAAGAGATCGATGGTAGCTGTGCTCCTGCAGGAAGCTTTATAGTGCCTGGTCTGGCTGAAGAGGAGGTGTGGCATCAATAGGCTGATTAGACTCAGGCACCAAACACATCTTTTTTGTAACAATTGCCATATGAAATAATGCAGAAAGACTCCCTCTCTCTGTTTTAAAGCACAGGGCTGTGGAGAGGAGGAGTGTGTGAGACAAGATCGCTGGTGATAATGTGCAGCTTGCCAGGTCTGATGGGAGCAGCAGTATGGTCTACCTCTCCCAGCAGCATCAGTTGGTGTTAATGAGAAATGACAGATCACACCCCCATAGCCTTCCTCCTCTCACCTTTCAATCTCTTTAAGTTCCTTCTCCATATGCTCGGGATCAGTCAAAAATCGGTCTGTGCCAAAGCCAAGTTGATGACTCAGTTCATTAAACATGGTGATAATGTTTATTTGGGAACTGTGGCATTTTTCCTAATGAGCCTGATAACTCATTTGCTTTGCGGAACACTCTTAACCTTTTAAGATCAGGAGCTAACAATGCTGTGATTTCACCTGCTGTACATTTTCAACCTGAAGTGCAAGCTGTCATGTTTTATTTTAAATATTTTTTTTAATTAGTTAAGTTAGTAAGTGGTTAATTCAATGCAATTATCTAGTTTAATTTTGAGACAGACCTCCTCTGGTTTTACGTCTTAAAGAATCAGATGCAAACAATGATAAGGATGAGGTTAAGGATGATAAAGAATAGTTATTATAAAAATTAAAACACATTAAGCCAACTAATAACTTACCGGCCACTTTATTAGGTACATCAACTGCTTGGTCAAATAAATGTTTTTAGGCTTAAGACTGCTGACAATCTGCTGCAACAGCACAAAAGTTGATTAAAGGGAAGTTGAACATGCCATTGTGATGTTGCCAGACAGACTCGTCTGAGTATTTCAGAAACTGCTAAACTACTGTGACTTTCATGCACAACCATCACAAGGGGTTACAGAGAATGATCGGAAAAAGAGAAAATAACCAACAAGAGGCAGTTCTGTGGGGGCAAATGCCTTGAAGGGGTCAGAGGAAAATGGTCAGACTGGTTTGAGCTAACAGAACGGCGAAAGAAATTTAAAGAAACAGGAAACTAGGGATAAAATTAGCACAGACTTCCCAAAATTAGACAATTGAAGAATGCCAAAACATTGTCTGGTTTGATGAGTCTAGATTTTTGCTGCGACATTTAATAGGGTCAGAATTTAGTGTCAACACTATGAAGGGATGTAACAACGGTTCAGGCTGATGGTAGTGGTGTAATGGTATGGGGGACATTTTCTTGGGTCCATTAATACAAACTGAGCATTGTGTCAACGCCACAGCCTAAAAAGCTAAAATACAAATGATCTCAGACTAGTTTCTAAAATGATTTCACCGAACTCAAAAGAGATTTGCCTGATGGATGTGCAACTTTCAAAGCTGCAGCAAATGTCTGATATTATCTGGTCAGTATGGACTAAACACTCTGAGGAACATTTTTGGGTATCTCGTTGAATTTATGTCATGAAGAATTAAGACAGCTCTGAAGGTAAAAGGAGGTACTAGCAAGATGTACCTAATAAAGTGGCCTCGGTAGTACCACTATGTAGACTTTTCTAGCATAAGTCTCCCAACCCCACTGCAATCAACTTTTTCATCAAGCCCTTCCACACAGCAACAACTGAAACTAAATAAATATTTAAAATAAAAGAAACAATAAAAGCAGGCCTTCCCATTTCACACTGATACAATATTGTAAGCATCTCTTACAAAAAAAAACTGTTTCAAATTCTGCACCATCCAAACAGGGGCATAAATCCTTTACCGAGGTAAAACAGAACAATAAAAGTCCCATAGCGTTAATCTTAAATTTCTGAGGAAAGGGACTGTCACATCATTTACTAAACGGCCAATTAAATCACTATGAACTTCTGGCCACTCTCCTCCAGTCAAATATCTTTTCATGGCAAAAGTGCAACCAAGTTCCTTCCCAATCCTTATTACAGCACATTAAATCACAAAACTCTCCTCGTGGATCCTGTTAAATCCATCCTCATCAAAACAAACATGCAGTGTTAGTTTTTGTTTCACAAAGGTTTGTGAAGATTAGGCAATGGCTACACAATGGCTCCCAAGTGCTCCTATCCTGGGCTTTGTAATGGAGCTCTAATGTAATTGCATTTACCACTTCATCATAGATGGTCTATAGTCTGCTTTTATCAGCTCTGTCAACACTGCTCTGTGTGCTGAGCATTTTTATGCTTCAGCATCTACTCGCTACAAAAACAGGCAATGTATCAAACTGTCAAGGAATGTGCAGTGATTTTTTTGGATAGAGCACATATAAAAGATGACTTGGAATTCTCTGTTGTACGAAAGAATGTTGGAGGAGGGGGGTTCTCAGAGAGCTTGAATAAAGTTGGAGATTGTGTGTGCGAGAACACAAAAGAAGGGCTTAGAGATCAGCAGGAAAAGGATGTAAACAGATGTCTGTGATCTATGAAGAATGATGCATGCTCAGAATGGCTTTGGATTCTGAAATCCTTTTTACCACAGGCACTCTGAGCGGGAATCTCACAACATTGTCTCTGCAAGCATGATATTGAGTGTTTGTGTATGCACAATTTATATTTGCAAACCTAGGGGTCCATTTGAAATAAAATTTTGTCACATTTCGATTGGAGATTAAGAGATATTTAGCCAATTTGATTGCCAGTTGCTGCCATTAAAAGTTTTTGCAAAGCTCAACTTAGGTTGCCCTCTTAATACACTTCATCTTTTGTGACTGTTCCATAATGTGTGAACATACAGGCTAGTAGGTGCCATCAAGCGGCCGCAAAGTGAAGGGACTCACCAACGTATGCTACGCAACGATCTACTTCGATTTCTTTCTCATACAGTCAACAGGATCTGATTCTACAAATTATGCAAAAAATATGCTTTAAATTGCATTAAAAATATTATTATAATTAACAAATAATGTAATGCTTGTCAAGTTCTTCAAGGACTTTAACCAAACTGACCAAACTTGAAAAAGGCCTTCACATCTTGAGATTTGGAAAAGTTTGTACTCAAAGCTCTGAATTCCACAAAAATTGGTTTTATTTGTTACCAGGACATGCCAGGGCTTAGGTTATAATCCTATACAAACAAACATGACAATAAAATTTACAAACAAAGCAACAAAGAGTATCCACATATTTGAAAGTCTCTTTCCTACCAGTGGTCCTCATAAAGCTGTGAGCTTTGGTCTCTCCTCTATTTTCTGCTGGACTTCTTTCTGCATTGTTTGGTTCCTTTTTTACAGACCAAAACCCTCATGCTCTTTAATGAGACACCTGGTCACAGCAGAGGTGTCACATGGGCGCCAATATCAGCTTCTTCCTTTTTTTTAATTTCTTTTCGTGTCTCTCTGCTCTTACCCCTCCCATCCCATTTTATTTTAATTGCCTGCACACCTGTCTCTCATTCTGTTGGCTGATGTCCTTCTCTTTTTATTCTCTGTGTTTCTTGGGTTTGTCACTGGTTCATCGGTCTACCAACCTTCACTGCTTCAAGCTACTTCTTGTTGTGATGTAACTTCCTGTTCTGTGTCAGTTAGTAAGACTCTAAATAGTCTTTCTATTGTAGTCTTCTATAAGGTTCTATAAAGTATCTTGTTTTCTCCAGATCTTGCAAATTAGTCAAACCATCACCTCAATTTCATGACAATCCAGTCACAAAACACTTGGAGTTGCAAAACTAATTTGAATGTTTTTGGCCTTGCATGTGTCTCACCCTGTTGTTGGATCTCCCAAAACCAAATAATGCACCTTTAAAAATCATAAGAGACAATGTTTAAAGCTACACATAAACACAGCGGGTCCACCGGCAGCCTAACACAGATCTTTCCTCAAAATTTCCACTTTCCATATATTTCCATAAATAATGACATAGAGAACCTCATTTTTAAAAAGCGACCTCCATGTTTTAATTTCCTCCCGTGGACTTCTCATAATGGAAAGCCAGTGGTTGTTTATCACCGGCAGAGCAACTGATGCTCCTGCAGTGAGCTGTTTAGAGACCGCTGTATTGTTTGACAGGTTTATCTTTATCTCGAGTGTAATTTTCCACCTCAGCTCATTTGATGATCTTATATAGTAAAGTGCTCTCACAATAGCGGGGGGATGAATAACTGGTATCAACTCCATTTTGTGATTCACCCCTGACTGCTATTAGTTTCTGCCCTGTTTTCAGGACAGTTGCTCCTTGTCTATGAGCTCTATTAACTAAAGAATCAACACATGAGAGAATGATACTCGCTCCAGCCTTTCCGCTTTCTGTGCTTTTCTTTCAGTCACATACTTATTTATTTCAACATTTTCTCTTTTCATTTACACAAACACATTGTGCATCTGCGAGTAATGGGACGGATGTTCATAGAGGGATGTTGAGTATCTCTGGAGGCAGCGAAATGACTAGAGCACTTCAGACTGTAATCAACCAACAGATGAGACGTGTTCAGATTCATTCACTCATTAATTTACTTCTTCTCAGGTGTATGAACAAGGCATTTTGGATGAAGTGTTTACAAACCAAGAGCTGGAACCATTACTGCGTGTAAGAGCATAATCACTTTTGTATTGTTTGTGTAAAAACGGCTTGGATTGTTATTGTGTTTGAACATAAATTGAGAGATGCTGTCAGAAAAAGCAAGAAAGAATAATGGCTGATTAACGATTGTACAAATTAATATAGAGAATGTAGAAACAGTCGTGGGGCAATATCTAAATGTAATAACACTTTTTAAAGATATGTATTACATTATTTTGCAATCAAATTAATTCTTTGTCGAGATTGTCTTACATGGCAAGGTACTTTATTTGCAACTTTTTTACTTTTGCGACTCCCTAGCAACATTTTTTTCCAAATGATGGTAATTTTTAATCAAATTTAGGGATTTTAAGCACGGATTATAGTCTGAAACATATTGTGGCTATGCAAATTTGTTGATGATGTCATCTAGTGACTTTTTAAGTTAAAAGAAATTAACCGAAACACAGGAAGATTTGTTGTAATCCATCTCTGTTTGCACTCGGACAGAAAGGGTTTTTGAATGTTCATTTTAAAACAGATTTTCTGTAAACAATAATATTCCTGTTTGTTTAGTCTAGTTTGATTTCTCCGTAGGGAAGAAAGGAGACATTCTTCTCAGGGAAACTAGTTAAATGATGGTTTCAAGAAAATTCCTGGGAGACTCATGGAAGGTTTTAAAAATTAAATTTTTTTATGTATTTTTAAAATCATGTTACCTTTTTTTCTTATTCGTAGCACAGTAGAAATGTACTTGGCATCTAATGCATGGTACAATATTTGAAGACAGCAAATGCACTTGATGTTCTAGGTTCTTGTTATTTCAGAGTGAAAGGAATGGAGTGGGTTTTACTCTCATTCAGATGATCCATCCTCACACGAATGTACCTTGGCATCTAGTCTGAGGGGATCCAGAATGTCTGGCAGAGTCTCACCGCACCAGGCCAGGATCTCTGGGAACATATGCAATATGTTCAGTTCAGCATCTGATCAGACTCATGAAGCATTAGAACCCTGAAAGAGAGACGGATGGGAGGGGGAGGGGGTGATAGTGGGTATATGCTATTAAAAAATCTCTACACTCAAATTAAAATGGAGGAATGAATAATATGGAACTATTTCTTACAAAAAAATGTTAAATGCAATGTTATTTATTTGACATAAATGATTCATTCTCATTACTGTTCACAATGTTTCTGATTGAATTTAGACCCATGCGGCCTGTTACTGGCGCAGACAGATTGTGGCACATTATTCAACTAACATAAACTAAAAAGAAGCTATCAACTCCTTTTTGTATAATTACGAATTACACCATATATTACATTCTTTGATGTCACTGCTTGTGGTTTATGATAAATGTAGTGGATGTAGAACACAAATATTCAAGCATGTGATTACCACCACATCTTTACAAAAATATAAAGAACATAATAAATATGATGTTGGGTGGCAGGGTGGCTCAGTGGGTAGCACTGTGGCCTTTCAGTAACAAGCTGTTCAAGGCTGGTCAGTGGCTTAGACGAGTTTGGATGCTCTCTCAGTGTGTGTGTGGGTTTCCTTCTAGTACTCTGCATCAGGTTAACTAAATTTTCTAAATTCACCTTGGGAGTGAGAGTGTAACCCAGGCTATCTACAGTCTAACTTTCATTGAATGGGCTGGAATTTCTCTAAAAAGTCCCCATTCATTTTTTTTAATGTATCTATTTGTCATAGTTTTCTTCTTTTTAAACGTGCAGTTTTTATTTTTTAAATCTGTTTCAGTTCAAAATCTGCCTTGCAATTTCTGAATAGTTGAATATAGTTCTGCTACAAACCATGTTGAATAACTAAAGTGTTTTAAACCTTTTCTTATCTTGGTACAACTGAATTATGGTATTAGGGATGAAAAATGCTGCATTTTGGGTTCTCCCATCACTCACTAGGAAGTTATCATCTTCATTTAAAGTTCCCCTATCTAAGGTGAGAAAGGTGATTTTCTGCCAGTCTTGGGTCACCAAAGCAATTCTCTTGTTTAAAACAGACCTTGCCCTCCGCCTCTCTGCTCTGTCCCCAATCAGTCTAGATCCCTTAGACCTGCTGAAAGGGTGTGCTGGGAATCTATATTTTACTCCAAATAGACCTTTCTAAACTTTCCTTACTATAATATGTCTACTCAACTACTGTTATAACACACCTTCCCCAAAATAGCCTTTTTCATCTTTTCGAATTCTTCTTCTGGGCAAGTGGTGCCTGATTCATGGCCGATTTCACGGAGAAGCAGGCCTTATTTGTAAAACAAGCTTGATTGATCCAGCAGAGTGGGTTAAAATCTGAGAAGCGGCTTTCACAGAGACCTGTGATGTAGTGGTTCAGTTAAAAGAGGACAAGAGATTAGATCTGAACAGAGACCCACGGCCATCTGCTTCCACTTCAGCTTGAAAGACCTGTTTTCAGGTCCAGGTAATGAAGATTGCACATATTAGGATGTTTATGTCACAACTCGTTTCCGTGGCTGATGATCAACTAATGCTGGATCGGAAATGGAAAATGACATTATGAAAATGATCTAGCTACAATGTTACATTCTGTACAGGTATAGAATGTTTCTTTGTAAAGGAGCACTATGTACTTGGGACACCTGGTTCCATGGTCACCATGGTTGCTGCTTCTGAACCTGAGTGATTCATGCATTTTTGGTTTTATTGGGATCTCAGCTTCAGATTTTTTTTTTAATCTTACAAAATCTCTGATATCCAATTAATTATATTTTATAATTCTATCAAATTAATTATATACAGCTAATTAAATAAAACTATAACATTTATTTCGAACAGATACTACACCACGGGAGCCACAATATTCTGTAAAGATAATCTGAGAAATCAGCTGCATCTACACTGGGATGCAAGTGCGAGATGGAGTGAATGGATGGCCTGTAAGACTGAGGTATCTCTATATAACTATAGAGCCATCCTCCACCCAGTACATTTCTAAAATCCACCTCGCGTTTGACTCAGAGCCTCAAGCACAAATTGAATGTCAATGAG
This sequence comes from Danionella cerebrum, assembly GCA_007224835.1. Lineage (NCBI taxonomy): Eukaryota > Metazoa > Chordata > Actinopteri > Cypriniformes > Danionidae > Danionella > Danionella cerebrum. Next base: position 610,221 of record SRMA01025441.1, on the reverse strand, counting down.
AACCTGCCCAAAAGAAGTGCTCTGGTGCTGGTTTCTTTCAATAAGCGACAGAAAGAATAAATGAACCCTGCAGTTTGAAAATAAGTGTTTCTATAATTACAAACCTATGACATAACCCCCGTGTATGCATCACTTTTGGATGAGTTTCTGTTCATTTTCAATAAAAAATATTATTTTGAATGCAATTAGGGCGGCATGGTGGCATAGTGGGTAGCCGGTGACATTCCTGGGAGGAGTTTGCACGGGTTTACTCCGGGTACTCTGGTTTCCCCCACAATCTCAAAAATATGTGTCATGGTTACTTGCATAATCCCTTTAGGTGTGAATGTGTGTGTAGCCCAGGGTGTACCTCTTGTCCAAAGTGTGCTGAAGATTCCATGAAGTGTTCCGTGACCCAGAAATGAAACAAGAGGGTTTTAGAAGATGAATGAAAACTATTTAAATTACGAAACTAGTGATTAAAATAATTGCCTGTCTGCCAATGTTTTCAAGTAGACATTTGCATCTGCTTTTTGCATTAAAGCGGCTAACCGTTAAGCTTCCTCAGTTGGTAAGTATGAGCTTGTTAAGCACACGCAAAGAGTAAAGTTTATTGTAGGCCCCAAAAAAGAAAGAATTTCCAATTAAAGTTTGATCAAAACAAAGGAAAGTCCAACAAACTAAAGTAATGTGCTCAAATAAACAGACATACACTCCAAACTGTTGGCAGCCATTACCAACATTACTTGCTCTCTGAAAGAGTAAGTATTTATGGGATGCACGACTGCCCCTAGTGGTCAGGATGAAAATTAACTGAATGAGTCCCACAGTTGAAGTGAAAAAATGAAGTAAACTTTCTTATCACGTCTCTCCCTCTCATAATTATCAGAATATACAACTTTGCAGTTCATTCAGACACTTCTTTGTACATTTAAGAACACTATTGTAAAGTGTGTATCATTCAGTAAACTGAACTATAGAGAATCAACCTCTCTCTCTCTCTCACTCTCTCTCTCTTGGGTTTCATTTTCTTCTCTCTTCCCAACTGGTTCTCTTAAGCAGATGTTGATGCCTGCAGACAGGTTTTAAAGTGCTCTTGCTTTATTGTGAATGATTAATTCAGGGCTCTGCACTTTTTACTCTTCAGCATTGATCCATGTTTCAACCAAGACAATTAAAAGATCAATACAGCAAAGAGGTGCTACTGATAACAGTTTTGTTATCCATTGTTTGGACATTAATACAGGTGTTTTCTTATTTTTAGTAATCCATCAAGGAAAATAAAGCTGTCGAAGATAACTGGGAGGCTTAGTTACAGTTCTTCTAATTACAGAGAGGCAAATAAAGAAGTGTTTCTTCCTAACTCTAATGGGTCATTTGAAGTAGTGTGTTCAATACAAACATTATTGTTTTATTTAATTATTTTTTTTTACTTAATTTCACATTTTATCTGTGCTCCAAAGAAATAAATACATAAACCATATTGATGTAATATTTTTATATTACATTAATAAATGTAACTTTTTAGTTTTAATAGAATATTCTCATAGAATATTCTCAAAGAGAATTTAATTTAACAAACAAATGAATTGTCTTTTTTTTGTCCAAACGTTTTTTTGTCACTAAACATATATTTTTTTAAAATGACATTAAAACATTTTGTCTGCAATAGACTGGATATATTCCCAATATGCGCTGGAGATAGGCACCAGCAGACCCCCGTGACCCCAAATGGCAATAAGCGGATTGTAAAATGAAAATTATTTATTTTTTTGTTTACAATTATTGGAAATTCGTGAAATTATTCATATTAGTGAAATTATTCATGAATTATTGATCCGCAATTGGTGATATTACATTATAACAATTAGAGCTTCCCAACTTAGTCTACCTTTAAGTTACAATGTGATGGTTTCACGTATCCACTAAGCACACAAATATCATAATTACACAGAAAATATTTACTTTGTCTGTTCACAGGTCACGCATTAAGGTAAGGTCTGAAAGAAATATTGCATTTGTGTCCTCTCAATTTCTTAAACGTTCCTGGAAAACTCTGCAGCCAGATGTCATGTTGTTGTTGGTAGATAAAAGATGTCCCATTTTAAAATTATTATCATGGAGATAGTGTGAGACCTCGTGAGCAGGTTGCAAATAAGTCAAAATTTCTTCACATTTTGAGGACAGATGAACTTCTCTCTTTAAAGGCATTCCTCTTGAGTCTCTCCGTTCAATAGAGGCCTTCTGAAGGAACAATTGGTATCTTGACACAAGCGTTTGAGAGCGGGGAATGGAAAACAAGATTTGTGGCCACTCAAACGCCTATGTGACTGATCCTTTCGACAAGTCAGTGAGTTATTTGTGTCAGTTTGTCAAGTGGTTTCTCTCCCCCGTTACAGCGGGTACTGAACCACTCAGGACAAAATGTTCTCATCATGTGATCTGAAACAATGATTGGCACTCATCGGCTAATCCGTGTCCCATTATTGTTTTCATGCTCATTGAACATCAAATTGGATATATTTTTAAATGCTGAAATACCGTGCCCAAGCTTTTACCTGCAAAGGACATCTACAGCTTCCAATTCAATCTAGGAAAAAATGTTTTCGTCAACCCTTAGAGTTCTGGGACTAATACTGGGTATTTTTTTTTTACCATTTGCTCTAATAAATTACCTTTAAAACTGTTTTTTTTTTTTTTTGTGGGAATACTATAACTTTTTAGTATAACGTTTTGTTTTCACAAATATGTCTCATAACTCAATAATTCAACAACAAACCTGAAATTATACAAAAAATACACTTCTAAGTAGTCACTTTTGTATATAAAAGTGAAAAAAATATATATATATTTTTTTGTAAAAATCTCAAACATTTCGAATTTAAAACAGTTTTAGGTTTTATAACAAAAATCAGAAGTGTTGAGACAAAATAAAAATGCATAACCCCCCCCCCCCAAAAAAAAAAAAAAAAAAAAAAAAAAAAAAAAAAAAAAAAAAAAAAAAAAAAAAAAAAAAAAAAAAAAAAAAAAAAAAAAAAAAAAAAAAAAAACACAGG